>CAIGRB010162136.1:73126-97528 GCA_903798255.1 Fraxinus quadrangulata
TATTATTATTATTATTATTATTATTATTATTATTATTATTATTATTATTATTATTATTATTATACTAGGAGTTTGAAAGAGTGGTTTCGAGTAGAATTCAAATTAAAAATAGCTCGAGCAAATATTTTAGATGAAGTGCTTTATATGATATTATAAGAATCGGTTCGTGCACTTAAATGGTCAATGGTTAAATGGTTGAATCAATGTTAAAATGATGGTAACCATACATTTTTTTGTGAAATCAGTTTTTGTTTGAATCGAATTGTTCATTGTGTAACCTAATCCATTCTTGATTTGAATCAGTCATTTCTAACGGTTTCTAACTTCTCGATATTTTGCATATAACTTGCCTGCTTTTTTTAGTCGAACTAGCCAGATTTTGAGAATACTGATTTTATCACAACATCAGAGTATGCAATATCTTGAGTTTAATTCTCACATACCATTCAATTACGAAGTTTCACATGTTGGATATTAAATATAAGAGCAAATTACAAAATTTTCGCATGAGCCAACTCATGATAATAGAGATGTCTTTTTATTTTACTAGACTATAGACTATAGATACCTCTCATGAAATTTCCTTTTCAATAAATATTCTATTTATGAGCCAAACATAAATTTAAATTTCATACTTGACCTGTTGCAATAAAGTTCAAACAAATCATGAAATATAATTTAATTCTTAAAATAATATAGTTTTTCCAAGTATAACTGAAAACTTCTCTTTTTGTTTACCAATAAACAGTGAATGAACACAAATCAGCTTGCAGAACATTTTAAAATAGATGAAATGAAAAATAAAAAATGCAGTAAAGGAACTTATTAATACGATGAAATGAATATTATTTTCTGTCTTTTTTTTTTATAATATGCTAAAACTTTATTGCAAACTTTATTTAGTTACTTTTTATTTGTTTATTTACAACACGTAGGTTTTAGAAAATCAAATAATTCTAATCATAATATTACAGATAATGGAATAGAATATTCTTATCATCATATCACTATATGCTAAAAGAGGAAAAAGAAAACATTCTTTAAGTTAAAAACAAAGTTCTTATTCAACGTAAATAATAGAAAAAAGGAAAAAGAAGGTTTGAAACAAGGGTAAAAACTAAGGGTAAAATATGAAAGTTAATTTTTCCCAATTAGTAAAATATGAAAGTTACATAGGGGAAATTTTTGTAATTATTGAAAAGGTACGATGTGTTAGTGTACCACATAGAAACTTGCCTATATAATTGCGTTAAAAGAGAAATGAATGAGATTTTAAGATGTTTTGAATACAATTACTTTGTATAAGTGATCGTGAAGATTTTTTTTTATCATTGAAAACAAATTGTGTTTTGGAAATTAAAGCGCCGGATCACCTTTGTGTTTAAGTAGAATCTGTAATACAAAATATAACTTGACAATTTCACGTTTGTTAATTGATTAAATTCTCAATTCCAATATTAAACATCTTTTGTGTTTGGTATATTAGGTTTCAATCACTATGGCAAACATCTTAAAATTATTGTTTAGACTAATCATGATATCAAAACTAAAACCATAATCTCAATTTATCATTAATTCACTATTATTAATTAATTCACACCGTCATCGTCCGAAATTGATATCTAGTAATATGTCAAGACAATGTAAACGATACAAAATGTCATGTGGTATGACAAAAACTATATGCTCGATTGTTGTGAAAGTATAATCCCTTCATCAACATAACTCAACTGATTACGAAATATGATAAATATCAATCTCTATGTAACCAACTATATGATTTTCCGACCTTGGCCAATTACCCGAACAATGCTCTATAAGTGACCTAGGAAAGACAAGATCCAATGTTGCCTAAGTGTGTTGCTCCTCATATAAAATTTTATAATGACCTCAAGTCAAATGATCAAATCCATTATTAAGCATTATATTTTATTGTAAAACTCGATTTTGCAAATTATTTTTAATTAATTCAAGCTCAAATCAATCAAATCTATAGAAGCCAATTCACATCCTATGGCTATAATTAGTCGACACACTATTCGAAAACTTTTATTGAATCTTAGTTGGTTAATTTGTTTTTAGCATGTATTGTCACTGTCGATTATATATATTAGGTTGTCTTTAAACGGACTGAGGATGACAGAAACGATCATGCAAGTTGTTGGAATAGGTTTGTTTAATTAATATATTCACGTGCATTGTTTCTCATATTTATGAGTCCCTACTTCAAGAAAGCAACAATTAAAAACTTGCTAATCACATTATAATCTGCTGCGTATCCATCACCAAACATAATTAATGTTGTTTTTATTATACTAATTAGTTGCTAATTAATACTAATGTTGATCAAATCACAATATAAGTAAAGATATTCCTATTACAGGCTTAAGAAGCCAAGACCTAGAATTATCGAGGTAGGAATTACGTTAATCGATGTAAAAGGGAACTAAATGTCACATGAAAGAGTCAATTAATCACTAGATGTATATAAACTTCAACGAAATTCAAAGTATATGTGACTTGATTCAAGACATTAAGATAAAATTTATTTGTAAGATTTAGATCTGGCATGAAATAACTTAGAATGCAGTTGAATTGGTTGTGTATGAAAATTTTAACATAACTTTAATACGAATATTCAGACAATCCCAGTTAAAATCGTTCAGATTCTAACAAACATTCATAAACTGAAACGAATTCAACCTATTACCGCTTTGAGAGATGATTTTCCCAAATTGTTCTCCATAGTTTGCTATTATTGTTAACTGGTTCAATTGCATGCGACTGGTACCTTAACTTTTCATCTAGTTGTCAGCACATTCTATTTGTCGAATATAAGCATGCATTGACAAGAACAAAAGGCATAAACTTTTCAATTCAATATTACATGGAGAAACCTTGAAGAGAAAATCCACGAACCTCCAGACTTGCGAGTTCACTAATAATAGTGAAAAATACAATCTAACATTCTCGGGCTAATAAAGTAACTATCATCTTGCAAATTGGAATCAAGACTTCTTGTCTTGATCTTCCACCACTACAAGATTACATTTGGATCACCTTGATTATGAGTTATAATAAAGACCATTGTCTTTTTCTTTACCAATCCATGGTTCTACTTTGTGGACATGTCTATGTCCAACACTTTTCTACTTTGAAAGCTCACCCTTACCCGTTTCACTCAACTCTAATATAGGTGGTCTCAACAAATATCATGAACGACAACCACAGTTCTTGTACAATCACCATGAATTCGTCTAGGCCAATAATATCCCTTACACGAAACTAATACAAAACATATAACATAGGTTCCATGAAGATGAAGTATGGAGGAGAAAGTTAATGACACAAAATTGTGTAATACTCGTGTGCCTTGTGTTTCTCTAATGACCTTATAACCTTTGTGTTGTATGTTAGGTCACATAGATTGTGTCCCAACCTTAGTAGTTAGTAGTATTAGTGGTGTCCAGCCCCCACCCCCTTTTTAATCTAGACTTGGGACCAATTATGATTAGACATGCATAATTAAAATTGTACACGATATAATTAACACAGATTCTTTGCATAGATTTCTTTTAAAGCAATGGATTATTTTCTTTCTTGTAAATTCTACAAGAGACAAGGCTTGTAATGATGATCCTCCATTTGAGACCATTGTCTTTTTCTTTACCAATCCATGGTTCTACTTTGTGGACATGTCTATGTCCAACACTTTTCTACTTTGAAAGCTCACCTTTACCCGTTTCACTCAACTCTAATATAGGTGGTCTCAACAAATATCATGAACGACGATTACAGTTCTTTTACAATCATTATGAATTTGTCTAGGCCAATAATATCCCTTACACGGAACTGATACAAAACATATAACATAGGTTCCATGAAGATGAAGTATGGAGGAGAAAGTTAATGACACAAAATTGTGTAATACTCGTGTGACTTGTGTATCTCTAATGACCTTATAACCTTTGTGTTGTATATTAGGTCACATAGATCGTGTCCCAATCTTAGTAGTTAGTAGTATCAGTGGTGTCCAGCCCCCACCCCCCTTTTATCTAGACTTGGGACCAATTATGATTGGACGTGCATAATTAAACTTGTACACAATATAATTAACGCAGATTCTTTACATAGATCCTTTTAAAGCAATCGATTATTCTCTTTCCTGTAGATTCTACTAGAGACAAGGCTCGTAATGACGATCCTCCATGTTTTATGCCGCTAGTGGAGAGAAAACATTTCTCGAAATTGAGGTACCTCTACGAGGGAAAGACTTAGCCCCTCATTGAACTGATCTCAGAGCAGATTATCTTTGTTTCAATATACTTTATGGATGATTGATCAGGAACATCGTCTTTGCATTATGTAACAGATGAAATTAACTTTATTATTTAGACTCACCTTATTTACCAATTATAATTGCAAAAGTGCAGGCAATGTCACATAGATTTCATTCTATTATGTACACATGTACTTCCATCTATACAGCACATCATCTAACGGACAACACAATCTGTTTTGTTAAAATATGCTAAAAAATCACATGATATATAGTACAAGTGTTGAATATCTAAATTGTACAATTCGAATTTCATATCAGTAATATCAATGAAAAGGCTAGTCTATCTATTATAGATTTCAAACATTTGAGAATGTATAGAGGATGTTTTTAGCCCAAAGTTAATATTCAAATTATTTTCAGTTCTTTGTAAACTATATGTGAGTTCATGTACCTTAAAACAAGAATCCATTATTGCATTTTGTTAAGTTGTAGAGCTTAATTATTGTCGCTTCGCAGAGCAAGAATTGATCAAAGTTTTATTAAGGGCAGTTTAGGAATTTGTGTTCCTATAAAATTCATTTTAGGAATTTCAATCCTTGTAAATTTTGATTTTTCTATAATTTGTCTTATAAATAGGGAACCATCATTAGAATTTTAATCACCATCAAAAATAGAAGAAGAGAGGTTAGATAAGGTAGTTATGCTATTTTCTCTTGTAGAATTCTATTCGTCACAGTGAATTAGTGCGACTGCACATTGAAGCGAGTCTTTATAAATCTAGTGTATCTTTATTTTCATTCGTAAATTGATAGCTCTCGTTGAAATAGAATCAGGGTTTCTAATTATCAACACATTTAAGGATCATTGGTGCCTATTTCCAAAGGTTGAGAAGCTTAAATCCAAAATACAAGCCGGAAATGAAAGTGCCAATCTATGCATATATAGGTACCAATTCTCCATTTCTTTAAATTATATGCATCCTATGTAAAAGGATGGTTTGTGTAGAACCAAAATTTTGAGTGCATTTGAAACTCTAAATTATTCTTCCAAAAAGATAAAAATGGAAACATGAATTTGAGAAATGACTTAATCCATTTTATTACGAAGACATATCAGCTAAAGAAGTAAAATGTTAGGAATACAATTCCTCAGTTCATAAAGACCGAAGCAAAAATAGCCAACGAAACATGATTATGGGCCACAATTTGTTTCCTATACGGAAAATAAAACCACAAGAACAAGCACCTACTTTCTCAAATAAAGCCATGCGTCAGTTAAAATAAGAGCACTCAGGTTTGGTAGAAACCAAACTTTAGAGGTTAAAGTACTCATAGCGTGTCATACTCGACTCAATCACCCTATAACCATTCTCCTTCGCAAAAGTAAGCCAGTGCCGAAGAGCAGGGGCCTAGTGAATTCTTTACTTGAACAAGTGCTTTTGGATAGTAAATAAAGTGAAGTGATAATGAAACTGAAATAATTAGTTAATGGTGACAGATGATGAGCCATGCAGAGAAACGTCAGCCCCCCCCTGGCCGACTGATTAAAAGAGAGACAATCTTGGAGGGGGTTGTTGCACTGCTCTTTTCTAAATGGGTTTTGGTTTCTCATACAATACTCTAATTAATCTATTAAGTTCATCAATAGATAAGGTAAATTATATATTATTTTTTAATATTGAGCATTGACCTCTAATAAGAATAAAAGAGTTGATATAGATAAAATAGACATCGTCTAGCTATCCATAGAATGGGATAGTCGACTATTTAAGAAAAACATGAAAACTTGGAGACATGTTTATATGATAAAGATGATATTAATAAGCACACTTCCTTAACTTAGTCAACTAAATAAGTATTTTTTTAGGGGGTAGATGGTTCTTGCCTAACGTTATCAAAATCAAAGTGTCTAAATTGATGTGATTCCCAATCTCAATGTTCAAAAATTGCAAGTTACGCAAGTGAATAATTTAAGCTTAAGATGCACTTCATATCATGGAAGAGTACTATACTGTTTTCAATCAGACTTACTTTATAGACACTATATTTTAAGATTTGACGTATGACGATACCATACCATTTTCAATCAAACTCCACTTTTTAGACATTATTCTAAGATTTGACATATAACTTATCAACTTTTTTTCCCTCTGTATATTAAGAAATGACGCATAATCTAACTTTTATTCTCTCAATTATTCAACTAGTAAGTCTCTCCTATTGAATTTTCACCGCATGAAAAGACTTGATTTCTTGTAAAGTGCTAGTTGTAGACAAACCATTTACCATTGGAGATCTCACCTTCCATCAAGAATTAATGATGGAGTATCTTTCTCTCAAGACAAAACAGGGAAGTTTGTATGGCATCTATACTAAATGTAACTAAATAAGGTTAAGAAAAACAACATCGAGTATTTAAATGGCAAAACTTCAAAAGTGAAGAAATTAGATAAATAGTCTTTTTATCGAGTTCAATAGCTAATTCAAGAACCGAATGGATATATAAACCCAATTTTTGTAAAAAATTAAATTTATAGGAATCAAACCAAATGGATGTATATATATGATATTATTTCAATTTCATAACTTTTCCCCGCCTCCCAAGGGAGGGTAGTTAGATATGGAAATAATTGTCCTTTAGATGGTATCCAAGTGTCAAAAGTACAACATAGCATAAGCCAGGGGGCCTGAAATTGTTCATGTTTTGTGTTGAATTGTAATGCTTATAATATAACTGGTCAACGACAATGTATTATAAATTATTTTAGCCCTTTGGCAACTTTTGCAATTTGAAATATTTTACATTTTTATAGTACACTAAGGATTTTAAGAATAAATTGTTTAAATTCAGTATTTTAGGTATAAATCAAAATTAAGAGAATAATTACTTAAAAGTATAAGTACTAAGCTCACTGGTCGTTACATCTGATAACACATGGCTTATTTTGATAAACACAACTAGACAAGATAAAAAAATATGGCGTTTGCATTACCCTCAAAATTAATTTAAAAGTTCGATATATTAGATAAAGTAACCTTCTTGTTTATATGACATCTTTAAAAAAGATATCAATTTCTAAATTGCATAATATTAATTTTAAATTACAGAAAAGGGGAGTTAATTAGCCACCCTTTGTCATTTGAGCCCTGCTACATGGGCCCTGGCCATACATGGCGCTCCCTATTGGTTGGGGGGGTCTGTCTTGGCCATATATCTTTTCCCTTGTTGTTTCATCTATCGACTGAGGAAAAGACAGATTACCCACATTTTCCCTTTTCATTCCCAAAATGGATTTTAGTTTCTTATTCAAAAAATAATTATTTCCAGTTATCCAACTAATGTTGAATAATTAGGGTATTCAAGTTTATAATAATCTTATGTTATTCTAATTACTCAAATTAATGATGCATATACATTTGCAATGACAACTAGTAAGATAATTAGACATGTTTAATTGTTGATAACAATGAATTCTTGTCGGTATTTACGAGAAATTGAATAGTATAGAATTAGCATAACAAGAAAATGGAAACATTCAAAACCATAGTTATCAAACTTGACACGATCATTGACCCAAATAATCTATCGGGTTAGTGGATCACTGATTCAATCGATGGATCATTGTAGATTCATAAAGTTCAGACAACTTTTAATAGTTTTATTGATTCTTGTGCAGTTCATACGCTTTTAGGCCAAAATGTACAAACCGGCCCTTCACACTTCCCGGTTTGTCGGGTTTCAGGTCGATCCGATTGGGTCAGACTGATTTTAATAACTATATTTAAAATATCTATAATCAAGATTAACTTATAAGAAAACATAATTTTTATCATGTTAAATTTATATGCAATTCATAACCTCTGTTTTCAAAATAAAAGCACGAGTTTCCAACTCGACATAATTCCTAAGTTTACTCTCTCAAGATTTAGTATTACTCGAGTTAATAATTTACTCACGTTAAGCTTAAGATGGACTTCAAATCAACCGACACAATTATGATATTTCAATTAAAATCTTTTATCCTCTCATTTTAACTAGTGTACGTATCGCAATTATTTCATTTTCACCAAATGGGAAAGCCTAATTTCTTGTACTATTGCTACTAGTCATTACTATTCAATTTTCACCATACGAAAAAGCTTAATTTTACTATTGGATCAAGAATGAGGAGGACCAAGTGGTATGACACTTGTACGAAATGTAACTCAAAAAAGGGTCAAGAAAGACCACATTGACTAAGCAGAAAATAATAAATGTAGCAGTTGGCACATCTTTAACTTTTAACTTGACCACTTAATTTCACTGATTTCAAGACTAATTAAGAGATCTAGATTAATGAAGTAGAATAATGCTACTTAATCCCAATAAAATTATAATCTCAATTTAGCCGACATTAGATAATATGCTAAATGAAAGGTAAAATTCAATAAATCATTTAATTACACTTATCATTTAATGTCACATCAATACTATTTAAATTGGAATTGAAATTCCAATAAAACTAAATAACATTAGTCAATGAAGTTAGATGACATTAGCATTAGAAATACTACAGAGACATTGTGGATCAGCTAAAAGACTACGATTACAATACCCATTAATATGCTTTAATGTACTCCATTAAAAATGAAATGTAAATAAAGAATAATGTTATCTAGTACTCCCTCCATCCCATTTATATATGTTGAATTTGTTTTTCATACAAATTAAGAAATTTTATTTAATGTTATTGAAATAACAATTTTTGTAAAAAACTTTCCTTATTTACCTTTATTTAATTATCAACAATTAGTAGTAAATCGATTATAATTTGATAAATTAAATAAGAATATATTAATAAACGAACAAAACAAAATATTCATAATAAAAAAATAAAATTATATAATTGGGACAAGAAAATAAGAAAAGTCAGCTTATATAAATGAGATGAATGGATACTATAATATCAGTTTAAGTAACATTATGTGATAAACTCAATGGAAGATAAAATTAAGCGACTCATTAAATTGCACTCATTTAATATTGCATCATTGTCACTTAAATTGATGTTTTAAAACTAATATTACTAAATAGTATTGCTCGCAAATAAAGAGTCAAAACACACTATTTGTATTTGTTATTTTACAAATTTTAATTGATAATTTTAATATTTTACTCGTACTTCTATAATTTTAACTCTTTTATCCTCTCTAAGCCTTAATTGCTGACTAGAGAAAGTAAAATTAAGAATGAATATATTGTGGGTTGGACTTGCATAACAATTCTAACTCTTTATTTTCAAAAAATTATTGAACATACTCTTTATATATCGTAAACTACGTTTTTTTAGAATCAAGAACACTACTGAATATGCTAATTTTCTGGGTGAGTTATTTTAAATTTGTATCACCATTTTAGTTTGTCATTGTAGTTTTCTTCATGTTATTAACTAAATTTAAATAAATGAATATATCTCTTCTTACAAAGCTTAATCTTTTAATTGACTTACCACTACCAATTTTTTAAAATTATACACGTTTCAGACGTTTGATGAAAATGAATCAAGCCATGAAAGGGAGAGTATCATAGACTAACCTTGAACAGATATATCTCTTAAATTTATTTTTTATTTTTTTATGAGTTGCTTCAATATAATATTAGAGCATATCGATGTCCATATTTCAATATTAATGCCACCCTTCTGTATAAATTGTACACTATAAAAAATTTGGTATAAAATAAATTATGCCTGCACGAGAGATGAAACAATGTAGACTAAATTTAAATAAATATCTAAGTCATTTCTCTAAAATTCAATCTTTTAGTAGAACTAATTAAGTTCAAAGATTAATTTATTAGAGAGAAAATATATTTGCTTATAAAGTGAATTCATTGTACAGTCCTAGATATATCAAAATTCGTTTTCATTGAAAGCCCAGCACATAATTCTCACAAGTCAGGATGAGATTGACGAATACATTTATGTACTCTAATACTTTTGAAATTACTTGGTGTAATTTGAGAGTAACACTAAAAAAAAAATAAAAATAAATAAATAAATAATTTTAATTGTAGTCTCACAATTTTCAAAAAAGTAAAAATGAGTCATAAATAAATAATTTAANCAATATGTTTGTTGCAAGTATTGTCGTGGTATATGAGTCATATAATGTATTTTTCAACAACTTGTGATCATTTATCACATTAACAAGTTCGTAACATTATTTGTTTTACGTAGAAAGTCAAAATAACAACAAGATATTTGTCACTATAATGTCGCAACATATATATGTTGCGAAAAACTAAAAGAGCAATGAGTCAATTTGTCGCTATGATTATTCCAATAAAATTTTTGCAAAAAAATGTTCGTTGTGAATACTATTTTAAAAGAATAGCATGTGTTATCTATTATGTTTTACAATAACACATGCTTGTAGTAATATATTTTTAATAATATATTATGTTTGTCGTGAAATTTATCTTACAGTACGTTTGACGTGTTGCATAATATATTTCAACATATTCAACATTTGTAGTACACTTTACTATGTAACAAGTGACGTTTGTAGTTAAATTTATTTTGCAACATGAGAAGGTTGTCGCGTCATCATTTGTGCAAAGATATATAGTTGTTACCTAGCGTATTTTGTGATTATTTATTTATTTTTTGTATTTCATTTTACAATATATAAAATTGTCAGGCAAATTATTTTGTAACAATGAATATTTGTTTATGTGACATGTTGTGGTTGTATTTAGGGTTAAATATGGTTTGGTTTGGTTCGGCATAACCAAACCGAAACAAAATTTTCGAGTATTTTGTAAGTGGAACCGTCGGGTCCAAATTTAGTTATGGAACCATTCGGGTTTGGTTCCATTTGGTTCAGTTCGGTTCGATTCTATTTGGTTCTCGAGTTCTGTACAATAATTAATTTTTTAATATTTACAACAATGCTACTTAGTTGACTATGACGTGTTCAATCTTAATTCTTACAAAATAATACAGTTCAATCTGATGATATCTTTTACGCATCTCTTTGTTGAGTTTTTCATAAATTTTTATTATTAAAATCACAAGAAGATGAAGATAGTCAGTTCACAATAATAGAACAGCGAAAATGACACTACGGTAGAATAAGAGATTTGAGTAAAACTTATGTCAATTTGATTAAATTGGGTTGGTTGAAAATTGAAATAGTAAAATCGTATTTTACGTTTGAGCTAAATTAATTAGTAAATAAATTCATTTAGAAAAAAATAAAATAATTTGACTTATTTAAGATAAAAAATTTTAAAAATTAGAGATATTCGGTTCTTATTCGGTTATTCGATTTTTGGTCTAGAATCAAGAATTGAACCAAACTCGTCGGTTCTCGATTCAAATACCCAATCAAGTATTTAACTTAAGAAGAACCTTTCCGCTCGATTTGGTTTGGTCCAGTTTGGTTCGAGAGTTTTGTCTAGCCCTACTTGTATTTGAATTCATTATGTAACGCAAAAAGTTCATCGTTTCAAATAGGTATAATTGTTACCTAATTTATTTTATCTTTATTTATGTATGTCGTGAATTCTATTTAAACATATAAATCGTTATAAATATTATTTCGCAACAATAGATATTCATTGCAAAACACTTTCAAAAATGATAATTTTCAATTTCTTGCATCGCAATAGAGTTATTACTATTGTACATATTTATTTGAAAATATAACTTAATTAAAAATAACTCATAACTTTATAAAAATAATGCTTCAATGTACAATAATTCAAATATGAATAATTTCAAAATTCATAAAAAAAATCATATTATGTCGCCTTGTATTATTTGGTACTTATATTTTTCGTAACAATATTTGCAACAAACTTAAAAAAAGTGTCGAGCTAAATCACTTATTGCAATAAATTTTTGTATATCGCAAAATATCTTGTTACAAAATCATAATTTTATTGTATAGTAATTTATTTGTTTAGATATTATCCTCCAAAAAACGGCATTCAAAATTTCTACATGAACTCTTAAAACCCCATTATTTTCTTAAACCCGTTTCGCCTTTATTATTTCATATTATAATGAGAGGAATAGTAATATTTTAGAGAATGTATGGTTAAAAAAGAATGATTTTTTAAAGTTTACGTATAATATTATTTTATTGGAGAATGTGTAGTTAATAAGAAGAGAAAAAATGAATTATAATATAATGAAAGCCAAACGGGACTCAGAGAGAGAAAGGGCTATTTCAAAAGGCAATATTGAAATTATTTAGTTGCTATTTACTTACATTCATCAATCACATCTTGAACATGTTTGGTTATGATTAAGAGTCTTTTTTCTAAAAAACGCTGTTGTAATTTTTAACCACGACCAGGAATACAATGTAAACTATTGTTGTCATGATTTATACACCAAACATTGTGTTAAATGAAGAAAGCACTATAGAAAAGATAATGGCGAATAATGTAAATCATTCCCATTGTGGAAATGGTTTTGGTGTGTCATTTACCCTAACCCACCTAATAAGGAGACAAACCCTAAGTTGTCACTTTCATTTGTTCAGTGGGATATGTAATTCGTTCACAATCACTTGCTTTCTGAGAGAATATTTTCACCCCTTTTGATAGTAACTTTTGGTGCTTTCAATTGCAACAATCCCACATATCTTCATAAAATTTCTGCATGATTCTTGATTGAAAGTGCCACCCATTAAAATTACAACATCTTTACATTGAAATAATTGAACAAGAAGTTGGGCCATCTCACTATTTGCCTTTTGTCGGATATAGCAATTTCAATTTCAAAGTACGTTTTATCTAATAATTTGATTTTATTTAAAATCATAAATTACAAATTAGAAAATAAATTAATTTATTATAACTTTATTGTCAACACGTCCTTTTGTGCATATTGAATTTATTCTTTTTATTATAATTTCCATGCGCTCATTCAAGAAATGAATCTCAGATATTCAAACTAATGATCTTTATATGATTTGGTAACATGTAGGTCAACGTCATAAATGTGTGTTGATATATAGCTAAGTGGAGGAGCTGTCCATTGGGATTAAATACAGAACTAAGAGGATGTAAATATATATAGAGCTAGAAGAAAAATAGATTGAAAATAAAGTTGTAACTAGTTCGCATATTTGGAACTAATAGTGCAAATTTCCCTTCAGATGAATTAAGAGAAAAGAAAGAAAACCTTTTCTTTCGTTCAATTCTAGAAACTAGTTTGAATGTTAAGTTCCTATGAAATTCATGACAATATGGAACTAAGTTTTATCATAAGAAACACAATAAGGGACATAAGTGATGTAGGGAATGTAATAAAATTATTCTTTACTTCCTTTGCTGATGAAATGTTGAAAAAGTGAAGTAAAATTATATTTCTTGCTGGCGGCAATCAATGATGTAAGCACCATTAGTGATTGTGATTGCATCACATATGACATTTTGTCAATAATCATTGATGGATATGGTCGTCATTAATTAGATCCAAACAGCCAAAAAAACACTGGATTTTGTCATGTACCATTTGTGTTTTGGTCGATAATAATTTTTTCCATTTTTTTTTATGATTATTCTTGAAGGGACCCCGTCAAAAAATTTCCTCATTCACCCAAGTTGTTTGAATCGTCTTTGATTCCCTAGTGATCATTGATATGAAAGTTTAATGCCACTTGAAATAAAAAGATTTTTTTGAATTGACCAAAATAGGGCATTCTCACAAATTTTGTGTCCAAACAGGTTTCCGACTCCAAATATTATTGCACAAATTGGTACTAGGTGAAAAATGAAGTGATTAAACTCGAGTATTTTGAACCTCATACTGGAATATAATTCTACAATTACACCATCTAAAATGTAGTTCAGGATGCTTTAAAGCCTGCTAAATTTGAACTCAAATCGAAACTAAATTATTAGCAGATGTGAACTTTATTAATGCAAAAAACTTTACATTTCTTCTTCTCTAATGTCATTGTCAATTTTATACAAGATATTGAACCCGGCCTTGACTAAGAAACCTTACCATACTACAGAAGTACAAATATTTTGGTAACGAGCTTTCAACTAGTCTTCCCTATTGTACCATCTGTTCATGACAATCTTTGGGATGAATTTATTGAAGATCCCATTAATCATAAGAATTATGATGATATCTCTCTTGTTGAGAGAAAGTAAGGTTTACATCTCTTCACTTTATGCCACCTCTTTAAATTTTTATATGCCGAATTTAAATGAATTAACAAGTAGAGAATAGTGTCAATCTCTGCATTAATATCGTTTTCAGTTGAGAAAGAAAAGGATTTACATTTCCTCCTAAGAATGGCCTCTCTTTCTTCTTTCTCTAGCATCTAGCAGATATATTCAAAAGTTAAAATGAATAATTGGGTATAATTAATTAAGTGATCACGTGGAGTGTTTAAATTAACTTTTGAAATGGCAAAAAAAGTCATAATCCGTTTGAATCAAGTTAAACTTTAATCCAACTTTTTATAGGAAGAGAGAAACCTTTAGTTAACCTAGTTCTCCGCATCGTTACAAGTGCATATGGTAGGTAGTGATGGATTCAGGATTTTAACGTAAAAATGGACAATTATTGGAGGGACAAAATTTAAATGATTAACTATTATGTATAATAATATTTTTTATATGAATCCCGTACATAAAGAAAAATTAAAAAATGTTGTGGGGGCGATCACCCATGTGACTCTCCCACTGACTTTTAGGCTAAAAATTAATAAACTCGAGCCTAAAAAAATAGAAAAACGAACAATATAACAACATTCTTCCCCACTCATAAATTACAATGTCAATTTGACTAGAAAGGCAATTGCGGCTGAGGAAACAAATATATGCAAGATGCATGAATGTTTAAAAGTGCATTTCAACACCATAAAGTAAATGACCTTTCACCCAATCCAAAATATACAAGGCTTCAACTATATGAAGATTGTTAAATTTTTTTATATCTAATATGTGGATCTAAAATGATATTATAAATTAATTATGTGATATAAATGGAGTTATAAATTTATCGGGAACCAAACGCTTATGCTGTATTTAGCCTGGCTCACTAATTTGAGTTCGAGTGTCTAGACAAGTGAGCATCTAGTGGTGGCTACTTCATTTTCGTATTTCTAACATGGTCGGGGTACTCTTAATTCCCCGTGGGTCTAGGTGGGGCCTAAAAATTTCGCCAAGATGTTGATGGTATTTTGTCCCTAAAAAAAAAAAAAAATTTCTTGTGGTGGTTAGTGGTCATACCCAGCCTGTGCATGTGGCCTTGTTAGGCCTCACAATTCTATAAAAGGCTTGAGTTGGATGGGCTAGATAATTTAGTGAATTGTTAACTATCCCAATAAGAAAAACTATAGGGTCGTGAACATACGATATTAATGTTGAGAAGCAACAATAAAACGATCTCACAAAAAATAAAAGTGTAGCAATTAAAGACGACCCAAGCGATTTCTTTCGGCTTTAACCTCGGAGGTTTGGCGACCACTTCTAACGTCAACATCCCCGGTCGAGCATTCAATAAATTAGATTATGCTCGGTTCCCCTATATAGCCCAAAATGGCAACGAAGTTACAAAATTCAACCAATACATCGAGATAGTAGAACACTTATCTCTCAAAGACACATCGATCGATCCACAAAGAATTACCAAAAATCTTCACAAACCCACTAAAGACAGTAACTCAAGAGAATGTAAACTCTCATACAAATATTCACTCAGAATATCATAAAACAAGGGCTAAGATTACATATCGCAAGTCTCAAATCAGAAATTTGAGAGAAGAAGAACAAAAGAGTCCAAAAACAAAAACAAAAACAAAAACAAAGATTAAGATGTAACCACATGTTTCAATCCAATTAAAAGCGTATCATTAATAAAGTTGCAATAACCATAAACACGACTTCAACACAAATTTTGGAAGCACCAAAACTCGGACCATGGTTTGAATTTTACATTCTCCACCTTACTACCAGAATTTGCGACTATAGTGCAGCCAAGAGCATAACTACTCACTTTTCTTTTTCTCTAAATACATGTACACGCATTACAAAGAATCAACAAATATAAGTTTCAAGCAGTTAACAAGTTTATTTAAAGGAATTACTTTTGTACATATTAGATGGATTAAGCTGAGTTGTAACTTTACCGAGTCCAAGAATTCCTTTTGAAATAACATCTCTTATAAAATGATATTTAACATCAATAACCTTTGTTCTATCATGAAACATAAGATTTTTGCTAAGATGAATAACACTTTGATTATCAGAAAATAGTACATCATGATTATTAACAAAGCCAAGTTCAGATAATAAACCATTTAACCACATTCCCTCTTTCATAGCATCAGTAGTGGCAATATATTCTGCTTCTATAGAAGATAGAGCTGTTCTTTTTGAAGTTGTGATTTCTAGCTAACAACTATTCCATATAAGGTATAAAAATAGGATGAAATTGATTTTATATTATCTATATTTCTAGCAAAATCAGAATCTATATATCCCTCTAAAGTTACACCATCTTTACTTGATTTAAACATTAAACCTGAGTTAGTTGTACCTTTAAGATATCTTAATAACCATTTTAAAGCATTCCAGTGTTCTTCCCTAAGGTTACTCATAAATATGCTTAATATGCTAATACTAAATGGAAGATTAGGTTTAATACAAATTCAAATACATGACAAAACCAATAGCATTTGCATTAAAAACTTTAGACATTCTAGCATATTCATCTTCAGATTTAGGGCTATATTCAAAAGATAGATTAAAATGATTAGCAAGAGGTAATGTTACAGGTTTACAGTCTTGTATGTCACATTTTTTCAAAACTTTAACTACATAATCGTGTTGATTCAAGAATAGCAAGTCAATTTCTTTATTTATCTAGATTTGCATGCCTAATATCTTTTTAGTAGAACCAAGATTCTTCATTTCAAATTCAGATTTCAATTTCAATTTAATATTATCAATCTCAGACTTATCACAATTGGTAATTATCATATCATCTACATAAAGAAATAAATATAGAGAATTTTTACTTCCATCACCTTTATAGTACAAACAAATGCCATTTTGGCTCCTTTTAAAACCAAATTTTAGAACAAATGTATCAAATCTTTTGTATCACTGTCTAAATACTTGTTTTAAACCATATAAGGATTTGTTTAATAGACAAACAATATTATGAGGATCTCATATTTAAAAACCATCAATCTAGCTCATGTAAATTATTTCATTTACCTCACCATACAAGAAAGCATTTTTAATATCTAATTGATCAAATTCCCATTTAAATTGAGCAAAAAGCACAAGCAAGCATCTAAGAGTAGTATATTTCACAATAGGATAATTTTTTTTTTAATGTAATCAATACCTTCTTTTTGAGTAAAACATTTTGCAACAAGTCTAACTTTATATCTATTTTTTTTTTACCATTTCCTTCTTGTTTTACTTTATAGATCCATTTACGATCAATGAATTTATGTCCTTTAGGACTATTAACAAGTTTCCAAGTTTTTTTTTAAGAAGTGAAGACAGTTAATCTTCCATGGCTGGTATCTAATTTTTACTTTCTTTACACTTAATGGCATCATCATATTAGTTTGGCTCATTTTCAATTTGTTCTTGATAAGTGAAAAGTAAACAAAATTATCACCGTCAAATCTAGTTGAAGGTCTAATCTACCGATCAACTTCTTGATCATTTTCATTTTCAGGTATATATTTTCTTCAAGACCAGTTTCATCTACTCTAGGTATAGGAGTATCTTGCTTAATTTGAGAAGGTCCACCTCAATTTGAACTTTATTAGTCAATATATTTTCTTTTCCTTCTAAACATTACATTAAAGATTCATTGAAAATTCTAAACATTACATTAAAGATTCATTGAAAATAACATCTTTTCTAGCAATGACTCTATACTCTTTTTCATATTTTACCCGTAATTTGTAGCTTTTAACGGGTTAATACCTTAAATAGTCATCGAACTTTGTTAAAAGTTGCTAAGAAGTCACCGAACTTCAAAACTTCCCTAAATAGTCACTAAACTTTGTAAAAAGTTCTTAGGGGGTCATTGAAATTTAAAACTTCCCTAAATAGTCACCGAACTTTGCCAAAATTTTCCAAGAGGTCACTAAATTTTACAAATTGAGACCACATACATCAATTGTTTAGTGACCACATAGGAACTTTTTAGAAAGTTGAGTGACTATTTAGGGAAGTTTTGACAAAGTTCGATGATTATTTAGGGAAGTTTTAAAGTTCAGTGACCCCCTAGGAAAATTTTACAAAGTTAAGTGACTATTTAGGGAAGTTTTGAAATTCGATGACCTCTTGAAAATTTTTGGCAAAATTCGGTGACTATTAAGGGTATTAACCCGCTTTTAACATGTTCATCATAACCCAATAGAACACATTTAAGTGATCTATGTTCTAATTTTTCAATGTTTTGATGAGCATATACAATACAACAAAACACTTTTAGGTGGGAATAATTCACAGAATTATAAGACCAAATAGATTCAGGTACTTCAAAATTTAAAACTTTGGTAGGATTTCTATTAATAAGATATGCAGTGGTTTTAACAGTTTTACCTCAAAATAATTTAGGCAAATCAGAACTAAAAAACATACGTCTAACTTTATTTAATGGAGTCATATTCATTTGTTCAGCTATTCCACTTTATTGAGAAGTATAAGTGACAGTTTTATACCTCAAAATACCATATTCTTTACAAAAATAATTAAATTCATGATTGCAAAATTCCAAATCATTGTCGGTCCTTAAAATTTTTATTTTATGATCATTTTTATTTTCAATTTGAGTTTTTCAATCTTTAAAAACAAAAAATATTTCATCATTATTTTTTAATAAGAAAACCCAAATTTTCTTTCAAAAATCATCAATGCTCAGTAAATAATATATGAAACCAGATAAAGTACACACAGCAGCAAAATCCCAAAAATCAGCATGTAAATATTCCAATATTTGTTTGGATTTATGAATTCTAGTTGGAAATGATAGTTTGACCTGTTTTCCTATAATACAATGTTCACAAGAATCAAAATCATCAAGATTTGGTTTTCCAAAAACTCCTTTTGAATGTATAGAATTCAAACTCTTTTTGCCTATATGGTCAAGCCTATCATGCCATAATTTTGCAAGTGTAAAGTTTTCAAATATAGTAGAAGCAGTTAAGCCAAGTAGGGGTTTAGCTTTTATAAAATAGAGACAATGTCTCTTAGAGGTGCTAATGATTAAATCACTGCCCTTAAGAATTTTAATGTGTTTGATCCAAATTTATGTTAAACTTCGTATCATCTAATATATCTAAAGACACCAGGTTCTTTTTCAAGTCAGGAACATACCTAATTCCTTTTAGAAATAGAACATTATCATTATCCAATAACAATTTTATGGTACATATCCCTCTAACTTTACATGTAATATTATTTTTCATTGTAACTTGCCCTCCAGACTTTTTTTAAAACTCAAGAAAATAGTTTTTATTTGGACACATATGAAAGGAACAACTTGAATTAAGTATTCATTCATCACTCAGTTGTTTTTCCACATTAACCAAGATTAGAACAGTTTCAGGCTTAACTTTATTATACACTAAAACATTACTCCCATCATTGAACTTTTTTTTAATCATTTTTTTTTTTCTTAAAACAGTTTTTAACAAAATGACCCAACTTTCCACAATAATAGCACTTCTTACCTTTAGCCTTATTTTTTGACTTATTCTTATCACTCAATTTATTTTTATTTTCAATAAAAGATTTAGAGTGATAATTAGATTTACTAGAAAACTCACCACTTTACTAACAAATATCTTTATTTTGTCTATTATTAGAATCAGTTTTCATCTCTGGAACCTTATTTCTTAGAGAATTTATTATAATATTAGTAGTAAGTTCTTCCCTACCAAATCTGTCACTAATGGAGTTTAACAAGACTACAACCATCTCATCTTTTGAAATTTTTCATCACAGTGGCCAAGTCTTGGATAAGTTTTGTAAATCTCTTTAAATTTTCGTCCAAATAAATTGAGGGGTCAATTTTGAAAGAAAATTATTTTAATAAGAAACTCTTATTTGAAGTAATTTTTGTCACATGTTTATCATGAAGTTTAGTTTACAATTCAGAAGCAGTTTTTGTTTCACCAATACTTATTATCATATTTTAGGTATGTACAAAAAAATAGTACCAAGCAACTTCTTCAAGTTCAATTTTCTTTGCAGGAAGTAAGTCAACATCCCACATATTATTTAAAGCCCTAATGCATCTCATTTGCATTAAAATAGCCTTTATTTTTTGACTCTACATATTGAAATCACCTTTTCAATCAAATTGACTAACTTCAAACTTAGCAGAAACCATGTCATAGACAAATATGACTCACAAATTGGAGACAATTTTCACATATTTGCAAAGAATAGTAAGAGTACAGATTGGTATCACTCACAAATAACAGTAATACACTTAGTAGAACAAGATTTTACAAATTTCAAGCACAAACAAGGAATATGCAGATCAAGACTCAAAAGAAAACACAATAACAGAGATCACAAAGCTATGTTTCAAAGCTTCCTCCTGCAAGATCCTCCAAGTACACACCCGTACTTGATTTATCTTAGATTTTCAAGGCCTTGTAGGAGCCTTTGGACAAAAATTAATCTCAAGGAGGTTAATGTTTACTGTAAATTAAGGGAAAAATCAAGAAACCATAATTTTTGAAAGTGAACTATACAAAAATTTAGAAAGATTTCACCCAACGAGTTTATAAAACTCGTTTCTTCCAATTTTGCTTGACAGCAATTCCAAAAATTCAATCTGTTGCAGATCAACCAGTTTCTTCAAGATCCAGTTATCTTCCTCCTCATTAATGACTCTAATACCATCGTAGGGCTTGGAACACAGAATATTAACATTGAGAAGTAACAATAAAACGATCTCACAGAAAATAAAAGTGCAGAAATTAAAGAACACAAATGGTTTCCTTCAGCCTAAGCGTTGGAGGTTCGACGACCACTTCTAACGCCTACATCCTCCGTTGAACATTCAATAAATTGGATTATGCTCGGCTCCACTATATAGCCCAAAATGGCAACGGATGTTACAAAAGTTCAACCAATACATCAAGATAGTATAAGAACATTTATCTCTCAAAGACACAATGATCAACCACAAAGAATCACCAAGAATCTTCACAAACCCACTAAAGATAGTAACTCAAGAGAACATAAACTCTCTTACAAATATTCACTCAAAATATCATAAAATAGGGGCTAAAGATTACGGATCGCAAATCTCAAATTAGAAATTTGAGAGAAGAAGAACAGAAGAGAGAACTCTAGATAGACGAGAGAACTTCTTTCAAAACCATAGCATTCAACCAGAATGAAAACCCTCAAACGAGTGCCAAGTGAAACGATACTAATAATAGAACCATCTAGAAGCAAAAACAATGGCTTAGATGTAATCACGTGTTTCAATCCAGTTAAAGGCTCATCATTAATAAAGTTGCAATAACCATAAACATGACTTCAACAAAAATTTTGGAAGTACCAAAATTCGGACCAGGGTTCGAATTTTACAAAAACCGAAAAGAATCATTAATTATACAAAAATTATACCTAATCTTAACAATAGATTGGGTTAACATTTTTTTATATTGTATATTTGCAAAACTTCTATACTTTTAGTACAAACACATGACATGAGTTGAAATTCGATGCTGGGCAAAGAGAAGGGAGAAAAGTTGAAGGAAGACGACTTGTGAACAAGGAAGAAAACGAGAAGCATTTTTTTATATCTCTTGTGCTAAAAACTTCAAATGTGGAGCTAAACTTAGTTTAAGAGAATAATTTTACGAATGGTAAAATGCCTCATTTTAGTGCTATTTCTATCAATGTTTTGCATGCAAAAAATGTCTTTGTTTCTTTTACTGGCCAATATATCCTAAAATTTCAGTAGTGGACAAATTCTGCAGTAACAATTGGCTTTCATATCACTTAAAGAAATTTATATCATGAATAGGTCAGGCAAATTGAAACTTTGACAAGGTCATTATGGGCCCATGTTGAATTTACACATCGGAAATTTGGATTTTTTTGTCACCCTTTTCATTTTTGACTACATACATATATATCTTCCATAATTTATTTTTCAAGTAATATAATCTAGAATTCTGGCATATTTTGGACAACTATAGTATTGTGAAGTGGCATATTCGTGAAATTAGATGTCAAACCATAATGAAATGAATATATTTTTGTGTTTAACTTGTTTAAGTTCATTGAAATTACTAAGGTTTCTAGCGTGATCTCGAAGGCAAGGCAAGCCATGGATGCAATTACCGCGGCTTTGTAAATTTGAAATTAAAAGCATTTTGTTCATTAATTCATATCCCCGTGAACCATATACATAATGGAAATCAGAAAAGCGAGGTAATAAGTCACTTTATTCCACTTATGAGATATAAAGAAGTACTCGCCATAAACTGCAGCACATCCTGAAGCGCCATTGACTGGCATCTTAAGGAGAAAAACACACTGACCTTCACTTTGGCCATGTCGCGCACCACCACTATCTGTCATGGTTTCTGATCAACCCCTTTGTTCAATTGTATTCTGTTTGCCCCAAAAACCCACATCAATTTGAAATTTTCACAAAGTTTCCGTGTTGAGAGCCGATATAGAAATTATTGTGGATTATATCTTAAAGTCCCTCACCAAAACACGATTTTAGCACGCCCCACAAACCCGAATGCTTCTACACAAGTTTATTTTGTCCACATAGATACAAAGAAGGTAAGTTCGTTTCCACATGTTGAGATTGACTCAACTTGGTATAATTAAATTAGGCGTGAAAACGTTAGTCTAATTAAAGATCCAATTCAACAAATAGATTTTGAGTGAAAACTTATTTTTTATAAGAAAATGATTCCTAATATAATTGGGGAAAAGACTTCAATACGTTATTAGGAAAATGATGATTTACAATATGCATGGCACCGAGTCTACTGTGCTTAGTACCAAGATTCTGAAAACAATACAGACTAATTTGATAAACCAACCAAAGGAAAAGAAGAATTAAGAATTAAGTGAAGAAGAGGAAAACATTTTATTGAACCACTAAAAAATTAGGTTTCTAATAAAATAATTAGAGGTTTATATATTACAAAAAGAGTAAAACAAAAAGGGAACCTACACTAGAAGGAAACTAAATAATATTATGTGTAAATTAAATATGCTATATATGGCTAATATTACCCGCAAACTCACGATGCTACAGGAAGAAGCAGTGAGAGTTTGTCAAGCAAGAAGCGAAAATGATGAACTAGATGAAACTTCATCAAGAAGTCAGCAATCTGCAATGATGAAGAAACAAAAAGTAGGAAAATAGTGCCAAGTTGTAGATGATGATGAATCAGATGACAGTCAATCTCAATATGTTTCGTGCCCTCATGAGACACAGAGTTTTGAGAGATTTGAATAGTACTTTGATTATCACAATACATAGGAGTCAGAGAGGACAAAGCAACACACATGTCAGCAAGTTACCAACGTAACCACACAATATCAGTGGTGGTGGATGCCATAACTGATACTCTGCCTCAGTAGAGGAATGAAAACAACAATCCGTTTCTTACTCTTCCAAGAGAAAAGGGAATAACCCAAAAATATATAAAAATCAATAGTGGACTTGTGATTAGTAGGGTTATCGATCCAATCATCATCAGAGTAGGCACAGAGCACTAAATAGGAGGTCGATGGAAACAAAAAATACGACAACAGTTATCCAATGAACTGTAGTAGGAACTGAAACAAACTGACTAACAATGTGAATATCATAAGCAATATCGAGACGTGTGATGGTAAGATAAACTAGACATCCAACAATGATGTGATACAAAGTGGGATCGGTCAAGGATATACCGTTAGAGAGTGAATATTGTTGGAAAAAATGGTTTAGTGGCTGACTTTGGAGCTAAATTTGAGTGGGACCCGGTTGTTCATTTTGGAATATGAAAGTTGATTTGTGTTCTCCTCCGTGAGTACATCGAAATCATATATTTACTTGCCAAAAATGATGTTCGGGTGAATGAGAAATTGAT
>CAIGRB010162136.1:104293-123419 GCA_903798255.1 Fraxinus quadrangulata
TGTTCAGATTTTGTTATTTTATTGTTCAAAATTTTGTTATTTTAATGCAGTTAACATTTTTATTCTTTCTTTGTAATTCAGCATAATTGTTGATTTCATTTAAATAGTGGCTAACAAATATTGAGCGTTGGACTCAAGAAGAATATCAGTAGTTTTAGTACCAGTAAGACTAACACGCTCAATAACATCCATAGTTTACTTCGACTAAGAGAGGAGATAATCTCTAAGAGAATAAGCAACTTCGATCCCAAATTATGCACCTAAGTCCTTCATTTCAAAACAATGAGCAAATTCTAATTTCAAATCTGTAATCCTATCAATGTCATCGCCAATAATAATCATATCGTCAATATACAGCAGAAGTAGAATGAGACTAGTTGAGGTGCATCTAAAGAATAGGATAGAATCATGATAACTGGATGTAAAACCAAGAGAGGTAACAACAGTGAAAAATTTCTCCAACCAAGCATGAAGTGCTTGTTTGAGTCTATAAAGTGCATTCTTAAACTTGGAAACATATCCAGAAGAGTAAGAAAGACCAAGAGGAGGAGCCATATAAACTTATCTTGAAAATTTCCTTTCAAAAAGGTATTTTTGACATGCAACTAAGAGAGACTCTGCTGACGAACATATGCAACTGTAATAAATGTACCAACAATGGTCATTTTGGCAACATGAGCAAAAGTCTCCTCATAATCTAGACCATACTATTGATTAAAAGCCTTAACAACTAATCAAGCCTTGTAGCACTCAACGAACAGTCATATTTCGTTTTAATCTTATAAATCGAATGAAGACCAACAACATGTTTACCTAAAGGCAATGCAACCAAGTCCCAAGTGTCTATCTTATATAGAGTAGATAGTTCATCAACCATAGCATGTCGTAAAGAGAATCTAGAATAACTTCTTTATAGGAAGAGAGTTCAGATAGCTTGTGACTAGATGTTAGAAAATAACAAAATGACTCTGAATAACAAGAATAAACAAAATCAGGTAATTGAGTGGACTTACGAATACAATGAAAATATCGAGGAGGGAGGAAGTAGGAGCTGGATCAACAATCTCATGAGGTGCTTGGGAAGTCATAGAAGGAGTAGGGGCATGGAAATGTGGTATGTCAATATCATCAGAGAATGGATAAATACGAATGAGGTCAATTTTAGTCACGCCATGAGTATTATCAGAAATAGTAAAGAATGGAATGTGTGTTCAAGAAACACAACATTGACGAGAAACATATAATTTCTTATTAATGGGATTAAAACAGCGATAACCTTTTTGTTCCTGCCCATACCCAAGAAAACATAAATAGCAAAGTGAGATGTCAACTTATTACGTTCGATTTCAGGATGAAAAACAAAACAAGTACAATAAAAAACTCTCAATGTGGGGTAATTAGGAGGATGTCTATATAATGTTTCAAAGGTTGATAAACTTGAATTGTGAAAAGATGAAATCTTATTAATTAAAAAAAGAAGAAGTCAGAACTGCTTCTCTCCAAAATTCACTAGAAACTTTGGCAGATAAGAGAAGGGAACGAGCAGATTCTACAACGTGCCCATGCGAGTTTAGTAATACAATTTTGTTGTGGGGTATTAGTGCATGATTTTTGATGAATTATGCCATCAAGAGCAAGAAATTTAGAGAAATAAGCCGAAGTATACTCTCCACTCAATTCACATATAAAGCACTTAATTACAATAAAATGTTGAGTTTTAATAAGTATTCTAAAAGAATGATAAATAAGAAGAAAGTCAAAACATCGATTCATAAGATAAACCAAACAATAAAGACTATAATTATCAATAAAAGACACATAATATTTAGACCCTCATTTTGTAGCAATATGAGCAGGTTCTCACGCATCAGAGTGAATAAGTTCAAACGGTACAACAAAATGAGAAACACTTAGAAGAAAAGGTAAAACCGAAAATTTAGTTAATTTACAATCACTACAATTAGAAATGTCTTGAGTTTGAAAATTTCCCTATTGACCCTTAGAAACTAAAAATTTCAAGCGACTAGCGGAAACATGTCTAAGGCGAGAGTGCGACAAATAAAAACTAATAGACGATAAATTCAAAGAGAAAGATAACAAGTCAACGCCAGAAGCTGCAACGTAATTGTCCAGAGAATATAACCCTCATTGTCTACGGCTTATTCCAATTAGCTTATGAAATTGAGGATCCTGCACATGACAAGTAGTAGAAAAAAACTGAACTAAGTATCCAAAATCACACAATTGGCCGATAGAAATAAGATTCAAAGTAAAAGTTGAAACACAATAGACGTCTAAAAAGCGATAAATTATGTGTCTTAAAAGAGCCAACACCTACTAAAGGTAATGATGTGCCATCAACAGCCACAACATACATAGAAGAGTTAGAAGGACGCAAGTTATTAAAAAATTTTAAGTTAGATGATATATGTTTGGAAGCACCTAAGTCAAAGATCCACGAGGAAGAAATGCATGAGTGACTCTGAGATGACAAATCTATATGAGTAAAGGCTGATATAGCATGTGGCTGTTTGACTAAGAACTTCTGCTTTACTAGATTTGTCAAAGAGGGACCACATAAAGATGGTGTTCCAAGTATAGGTGAGTCACCGGGTGACACTACTCATGTTAGAGATTTCAAACATGTTTCCTCAGCGATAAGTTCACTCACCAAAGAATTAATTGAGGGAAGTAGAGTGCGAAGCAAAATAGAGCCCATAAGTCCCTTAAAATCACTGTGAAGTGCCATAAAAATTTGAATGAATCGATGTTGCTCTCTATAAGTAATATGTTCCTCACATGCTTTTAGGTCCTTCGATTCTGTAAGAGCCAACTCATTCCAAATCAAAGTCATAGCGTGTAAAACTCAAGAATGCTCATACTCTTCTATTGTAAAGCCCATATATCATTCCCCAATTGATATCTCTTTGCAAAGTTAGACTTAGTGTAGAACTTCTGCAAATGATTCGAAACTTCCTTTACCATTTCATATTTCACCAACTGTGTAGCTAAATTCTTCTTTGGGTCTAGAAAGAATTTGGGGTAGCAAAAAAATTTGTGCTTGAGACAACAAAAAAGTGCAGCTAGTGTGGCGTGAATTCAGCAAGAGAGAAAGACTTCTACCAGACAGTCACGAAAATTTATGTAGTGAGAGAAGTTGTTAGAGTGCGTTTGATTGTAAGTATGGAAAGAAAATAAGTTCTAAACAATACAGTTGCCTATAACTTTACTTACACGGAAATTTCTAATTAAATATGTTTGATAGATTTAATTTTCATTCTAAAAAATGTTACACTTGTTCATCTTTTATTGGTGAGTATATGAGAGAGAGAGAGAGAGAGAGTTGCCTAGAAATAGAAAAACCTACACTTCCCTAGAGAAAACATTTTTTTTCCTATTTTTCAGGAAAATATGGTGACAAATACTTTTCGTAAAAAAAAGTCAATCAAACACTCTAAAATTAAGAATTTAAGTTAAAAAAAAGGATATTTTCCATGAAAAATAAAGCCAATCAAACACACCTTTAAAGAAAGAAAGTGAAAAAATAGATGATACAATGCGTGTTTGTGGTGTACGTTGAGCGTTGAACTTTGTATAGGAAATAGTGAGGGTGAGGAAAACATTGCATTGTGAGGCTATCTCACTAATAAATTCTTTGTATCATGTAGTTGTTGGCAATTTGTCAAGCCATGTTACATTTATATTTTTCTTATTTTGGCTGTTTTTGTTGTTTTTTAGTTTCTGGTTTTGGTGGGATGTTTTCCCAATAAGTGGTATCAGAGTTCATGATTAAAATTCTAAGGTTGCGCTGAAGATGATAGCAAGTCCAAAGTTTGAGGTGGAGCTATGGTGATGTATTGGAAACAAGGTGAAGATGTGGTAGTGATCGAGTCACACAAGAGATATAGATGTGGTAATCAAGTTATACCAATTGAATACCTACAAGATGGAGCTGTGGTGATAGAGTCACGTAGAAGAGGGTCTTTTAGTGTTGTAAAAGATTGACAGTGGCCGAGATAGGTTCTGTTGCGAGTGACAAGAAAATTAAAGATCATAGTATGAAGAAATCAAATAGTAAAGTCATGTTTTATGAGTCTTCGAATTTGGTTCTATCTACTACGATTAATTTAATACCTATGGCATTTATAGGTATGGTGTGATTGGTGTCAATGCATGATGTGATTTGACGAATTCGATAAGGCATCTACCGTTAATTTTAAAACCAGTGCTCAGAAATGAGTACTTAATTCAATAAAGATGAACACACACACACACCAAAATGTGAAGAAAATTAAATAATTACTACTTTATAGAACAAATTTAAGACCGCGTTAGGACTGCAACTCAGAATTTGAAGCCAAATAACATTTACAATATTCAGAATGAAAGAGGTTAATTAATAGTGAAATATGTTCTGATTTCCTTAGTGATTAATTAGTAATAGACCTTTTGCCTTGTTCTTCTACGATAATGCTAGAAAGAAATTCAACTTTGATCTTCTTTAGCCTTATTAAAACACCTTCAATGTTGAGCCGCTCCTCGGGCAAATTAGTTGTGCATTCCAATGCTAGTCTCATGATTGATTTGAAGCAGATCTCTTTAGCTTTAATATTCTCTTCAACTCCATCCACTAAATCCACATCCATTAGCTGCATTATCGCATTCTGGTATAATCCAGACACCCACCTCCTCATGGTCAACTCTCCGACATATATATCATCTGTGGGCTTCTTCTTTGTAAATGTTTCCATCAACACAATCCCATAGCTATAAACGTCTGCCATAGTTGATATTATTCCCATCGTTCCATATTCTACAATTGGCATTTGTGACTAAAATTAAAAAGTGATATTTTAAAACGATAAATACATATATAATGAGGTAAATGGGAAAGGGAACACTCGAAAAAAAGTTCCTACGGATTTGAAACAGTAAGAAGAAGAAGAAGACCAGAAGAGTAAAATGCTACATTATCTGTTTATCTTAATTTTCTTGATCTTTCATAGAACAAAGGCAACAATTACTGCAAGCAAGCAAACTAAATATAATGTTTGCACGAAATTTATGAACATTTATGTTTTTAATATATAACTCTATATGTATATAATTGAGAAAACCGATTACCTGGTGCCATATAGCCAATGGTACCCAAAGTATTTGTCTGTGAAATTTTCTGGTCTTGTGTGAGGAGCTTGGAAATGCCGAAGTCACCTACATGGGCTACCATATCTTCATCTAGAAGTATGTTGCTGGGCTTCAAATCACAATGTACGATTGGGGAGGGATACCAATGATGAAGATATTCCAATCCAGATGCGACATTTATCATTATTTCCAATCTTTGAGCCATGTTTAGGCAATAGTCATAAGAGTACAACCAACTGTTAAGGTTTCCTTTAGGCATATATTCCAACACCAGTGCTTTAAGATCAAGATTAGAGCAACTGCTAATTACTTTGACAAGATTTCTGTGACGAATTTTGCTCAATAAGTTGCACTCAGTATCAAAGCTCTTGTTTGTGCCTTCCATATCTAAATTGAAAACTTTAATAGCAGCAATCATTCCGTCAGAAAATATTCCCTTGTATACTGAACCGATACTTCCTCTACTAATAAGATTCTCTTCATCGAAGTTATTAGTAGAACGAAGAACCTCAAAATATGAAATTCTCTTGATGGTAATGGGGAAACTAGACTGATCTTGAAATGTTGCATTTCTATTATGGCGACTCAACCACCACACCATTATAATTACTAGACTTACTGCCAAGGCACTTGGTGGTAAAATGTATTTCAAAAATCTGGTCTTGCTTGACGATTTTGATGTGTTATCTTTGCATGGCATGACCTTAAATTGAGATGCTCCGCACAATTCATTATTTCCCATGAAAGAATGAGCTGTTAAGTTTTTAAAAGGCCCTCCATTTGGAATTTCACCACTGAGTTCATTGAAGGAAACATTGAAAGAAACGAGATCCTTAAGTTTCTCCATTGACTTGGGGATTACACCATAGAGATTGTTCTTGGACAGGTCCAAAATTTGTATCGCTATCAAATTTGCAAATGACTCAGGTATAGGACCAAATAATTGATTGTTTGATAATTTTAAAATTACCAAACTCTGAAGTTTCTCAAGAGTGCTTGGAATCTTGCCTGAGAACTGATTTCCTGATAAATATAACTCTCTCATCCCCTTCACACTGCCAATTTCTAAAGCCAGAGTGCCAAAGAACAAATTATATGACAAATCCATAATTTGAATTTCCCGGTTAGTCCACAGTGTGGATGGGATAGTGGAAGACAATGAGTTGTAAGATAAATTCAATTCTCGTAAAGAAGTAAGATCACCTAAACAAGTTGGTAGATGTTGAGAGAGCTTATTATTTCCTAAATCTAGGTGATACATATTTACCAAATTGCAGAGGTCGACAGGTATTGACCCTTCTAGTTTATTGTCATTAAGACTCAACCTTTGTACCTTCTTCAATTGACTCAACATGGCAGGAATTTTACCTGTCAACTCATTGCCTCCCATTTCCAACCAGATCAAATTGCTGAGATTGCCAATTTCACTAGGAATCAGGCCTTTGATGCCGCAAGAATTAGCACAGAATATCTGAAGAGACGTCGACATATTACCCACTGCTTTAGGAATTAGCATTCCATCAAAATAATTGTATCCCATCTGTATGGTCTTCAACTTCTTACAATTGTTCAACGAAATAAGAAAATCTAATTCCTGCATTGAAGGATCATTTGTCAACTTGTTGTGTGCTATGCTTAGATATCGGAGGTTTTTCAAATTCCCAAGATTCATTGATACTGGTCCACTGAAAGAGTTGTCACCAAGTTCCAGTGTAGCAAGTTTAGACAAATTTGATATGTAATGAGGGATATCTCCACTTAATCTATTAAGAGCAAGATGGAGATTCTCAAGATCAGGGAGACCATGTGCTACTGATGATGGAAGAGTACCCGAGATATCATTATCTACTAGTGTAAGTAGTTGTAACTTGGAGAGATTGAAGATGGATTCTGGTATTTCACCCTCGAGCTTATTTAAGGAAAAAATGATCTCCTTTAAATTCGATAGATGCCCCAACTCAGGAGGAATCTGCCCTTGAATATTGTTGGCACGAATACTGAAACTCTCCAAATGTGACATTTTTCCAACTGAATGTGGAATATTACCTGCGATTTCTTTTTGTTAATCCCTGAGGATGAAATTTATTTAATGAAAAAAATGAAATACCAAAGGGTAGATAGTTACCTGTCAAGTTGTTCGAACGCAAATCTAACGGTAAAGAACTGATAAATTTCCCATTCCATCTGGAATACTTCCTGCGAAGACAACACTGAAATATCAAACATCTCAAATATTTAATATACTCATAGTATTGTTTTTAATTACAAACTGTGAACTTTATAATATTTAATAGAAAAATTAATCAGTTTTGATTGGATTTCATTGGATTTCATTGGTGAAATATTCTTAGGGTCATTGGATTTCATTTATTTATGTCACTTTTGTTAAAATCGCTCTATCTATCTTCTTTAATTTTCTATATACAAGGATGCTTGAAAATCTTTTATAAATATACTTTTTTTATTTGGTAAAATCACTTCAAATCGAATAGGATTTGGATTCCCCTACCCTTAGCATAAACGAAAAAGAATATAATGAGGCATTAGCAAGCTTTACCTACAATAAATTATATAAGGATTAGTGTACTGATTATTTATTTATTTTTTGATGGTGAAATATTGACATTTCTAAATTTCACCAACTACAATAATTTATTAGTATGGTCACTGTTTTCTCCATGTATTTAGAGAGAGGTTCTTGGTAAATTATATTTCAATTGTGAATTCTTCTATGCTTAGTTTTATTCAGGTGAAAGACACGATTTGTTCTTGAATTTATAGGTATGCTCTCAAATTGTCCTTATACTTTAAAAGTGTCAACATTTAGTCACTATATTTTATATCGAATACTCCATTAGTCACTGACATCAATCATGTAGGTCCGAACTCATGGTCATATTGATTTGGCTCATGATATGCTTATGTGGCATCACCGTCATGGGCGGATTTAGTATGGAGGCAATGGGGTTAGCTGCTTCTGTACTAAATTTAAAATTTCAAGTTACCTAAGAATATTTCAAAATTTTCAAAAAAATTCTTGTAATTTTCAATTTTTGTCCCTACAATTAAAATTTTGTGAAAATTGTCCCCACAATTCTTTTATCCTAGCTCTGCCCCCCAATCACTATGGGCATTAATTTCCCAACTCAAGGGTGTTTATTGAACAAATATCCTAAAATCGTCATAAAACAATGTTAATCTATAACGGTTTGTGTAATATTTTATGACACTTTCATGCAAGAGGAGTAGTCCACTGTCATAGATGGCATTCTAGACAGATTTTAGAAGACACAAGAGAGTGAAAGATGGTAACTTGTGTTGTGTTTACATGTGAAAAACTGTTGGCCTTCATTGAGCTTCCACCTTCACTTTCTCCTGGATGTCTTTTCAAGTTCAATTTTTTTGTTTTTTGTTTTTCTAGCTTCACATGTATAGGGAGAGTTTGGCATACCTCCCTACTTATGAATCAATATATACAAAATTTATACTAGGAAAAGGGACATGAAGGGACATGACTACCTTACTCTTGAATTGCAATATTAGGATCGTGAGAAAAGAATTTACCTTTAATTTTTCCTAGATCTCACTAGTTCTGTGCACCAATATAAGTCTTATCAAGAAATTTTATCTGAATAAAAAGATGGTCAACTTTTGAGTATTGAAATTTATTTTAGCCTTTGTTTGAGTCCCATTTTTCACAAAAAAAAAAAAAAAGGTATGTAATAGTAATTTTTTTGGAAAATGTGCATTTAAAAAGTAGGAAAAATATTTGAATTTACGTGCAAATTATTTTATTAATAGAATGTGCAGTTAACAATGAATTTGAAAAAAAAAAAAAAATTGTATAATGAAGCTCAAAGATGACATCGTTTTTGTAAGTGGATGTCAGAAATTCTTTTGAATTCTGAAAAATCTTCAATTGAGGGATAAGATGTATACATTGGGTTGTGAGATGTGTATTGTGGCTTGTTTATGCTGCAGGAAAGTTCGTCGACAACAAGAGTTCTTGTCTTGGTGAAGACTATATCTACCCCTCAAATTTGGAATTTGAGGGGCCTTAGATGCAATTTGTATTTGGGACTTTTGATGCAATTTTCAGAATTTGGGGATAAAAACTGCAATTTTGATACTTTCATGATTTTCAAAATTATGTTTTAAAATTAGATTTTGATCTAGTTTTTAATTTTGTAAGATTCAACCATTTGGCCAGAATTTGACGTTTGACCGAAATTTCACCAAATTTTGAAATTTATTAGTTAAAGGTTAAATTTAATCTTGTTTGAAATTGAAATTTTGAACAAAATTCAATTTTGGCTAATTGAGATTTTGAACTAATTGGCAGAGTTGGGGATTTTGACCAAAATTAAGAATCTTAACATAATCTTGATTTCAACCAATTTTAGGGTTTGACTATGAATCGGGTTTTACAATCTTTATTGCACATATTAGAATATTTATTTTGCTTAAGAAGTTTGTTTTTTCTTACATAGGGAATTATTTAATTATCTTAACTCCCTAAATCGATATTAACAATTAGTTTTAACTACATATTTTATGAGATCTACAATTTTTCAGCCACACATTTGATAAATTTAATTTTAATTCTTTAATCCCCACGAAACTGCGCTAATACGTAATATTCATAAATACAATTCTCCAAACAAATGTACAGCTTCTCATAAGTGAAAAAAATGGACAAGATAAGAATGAAGTTTAAGTTAAGCCACAGGATCCCTAGTTCTCTCATGTTATTTGAAAGAGAGATAAATAAAAAAAAAAAAAATTATACTTAAAAGTTTGTGCATGGACATTATGATAGGTCAATTTACATGACAAAATTGGTTCCCAGGTTCAAGTTTCCAATAAACAAGGTTTAACAGAACTACTTTGTAGTTTTAGGACACCCGTGGGCACTTTTACTCTACAAAGAAATACTTATTGTACAGCGTAGAAACATACCTGTTAGAAAATTTGCTCCAAGATATAGAACTTGGAGCTCAGATAAGTTGGCAAGCTCCTTTGGAATTCTTCCAATGAACTTATTAACTGACAGAGAAAGTAGCTTAAGTTTCCCACACGATCCCAGACTTTGTGGAATATGGCCACCTATCACATTTGACGAAATTCGTAGTCTCTCCAGGTTTGGAAGATTGATGCAAGTATCCATGGGAAGTGTTCCAGAGAGACTGTTATTAACAAAATCGACTTCTACCAATGAAGAGAGGTTGAAAATCATGTTTGGAATATGTCCAGTGAAAGAGTTTTCGGACAAATTTAACTTCTGAAGATTTTTAAGAAATCCCAAACTCATTGGAATAGAACCATTTAGCTCATTGCATTGCATCTCTATTTGGCGGAGTTGGCTTAAATTACCCATTTCATGTGGTATAAAGCCATGGAAATTGTTATTACTAATGACCAAGGAATTTAGAAAAGAGAGTTTCCCAATTTCTTTAGCAATAGTACCTCCAAGACTCATATTTGCAAGATTTAAGCGAATCACTCTTTGGTGCACTCCATCACAAGTAATACCAATCCAATTACAAAAGGAAGTTCCGTGTGACCAATTATGAACCAAGATTTGATTTGGATCATAATTTATTCGAGATTTAAAAGCTAGAAGAGCATATTTATCAGTAGAGCTATTGAGAGAAGTGGCTAGGCAAATAACTGGGTAAAGCATTGCCAATAGTGTCAAGATCACATTCTTGGCCATGCTTAATCTGATATACAGAATGAACTTTTTCTTGGGAATGAAATAAGATGCTGAGTATGTTTGCTGCAAGATAGGTACTGAGTATGTTTATATATTAGCTTTGGAATTCTTTTTCCAAAGGAACGGTGCTCATGTTCCATATTGACTTGACTTGGGTAAAGCGGGGTAACTTTTTTTAATGTCCCTATTTAAGTTTTGAAACACCATTGATGTACCACTCAAACAATTATGTGCTTGTTTGAGATAACTTAAAAGCTTCTTAAAAAATTGAGTTTAAGTCGATAATTAATTTTTTAACCACACATTTCATGAATTCACGTCTTTTTCAACTTTTGAACTACATATTTTATCAACTTTTATAAAGATATACTAATTTTTATTTTTTAATCAAAAGCTTTGTCAAAAAAATATATCTTCTACTATATAATCGGTCTACTACATCCGTGGTCTTGGAAATCTTATTTTTTATTACACAGACTTTTACTTTTCAAGCAGTTTATTGATAAATTGGAGATAATTTTTTTGTTGTCATAATGATCATAATTGACTATCATCTTGTATAATTTTCCCAACTTTCGGAAAAGATTTTGTGATTAAATACTAAAAATAATTATCTAACCACAAAATTGACCACTATTGATGAATTATTTTTAGGTTAAATTTAATGTCTAGCGTAACGAAATGATGTCCTTATCTTAAAAACGGCGTAATCAACTTAAAATGTGAAATTCAATTTAATGAATTTCAAGGTATAGAATTCTTCCAACGTCCAATTTGGTAGCAAATTGGATTTCGATAGATCATTTTCCAGAATGATGAGTATTGAATGTCAAATTGCCATGTGAAGTATAATGGTGTTAGAAGAATCTGTACACAGAACGATGAGAATTGAATATTAAAAATAATTATCTAACCACAAAATTGACCACTATTGATGAATTATTTTTAGGTTAAATTTAATGTCTAGCGTAACGAAATGATGTCCTTATCTTATAAATGGCGTAATCAACTTAAAATGTGAAATTCAATTTAATGAATTTCAAGGTATAGAATTCTTCCAACGTCCAATTTGGTTGCAAATTGGTCTCGATAGATCATTTTCCAAAATGTCAAATTGCCATGTGAAGTATAATGGTGCTAGGAGAACCTGTACACAGAATGATGAGAATTGAATGTCTAACCACAAAATTGACCACTATTGATGAATTATTTTTAGGTTAAATTTAATGTCTAGGGTAACGAAATGATGTCCTTATCTTAAAAACGGCGTAATCAACTTAAAATGTGAAATTCAATTTAATGAATTTCAAGGTATAGAATTCTTCCAACGTCCAATTTGGTTGCAAATTGGTTTTCGATAGATCATTTTCCAGAATGATGAGAATTGAATGTCAAATTGCCATGTGAAGTATAATGGTGTTAGAAGAATCTGTACACAGAACGATGAGAATTGAATATTAAAAATAATTATCTAACCACAAAATTGACCACTATTGATGAATTATTTTTAGGTTAAATTTAATGTCTAGCGTAACGAAATGATGTCCTTATCTTATAAATGGCGTAATCAACTTAAAATGTGAAATTCAATTTAATGAACTTCCAACGTCCAATTTGGTTGCANAAAAATTGAGTTTAAGTCGATAATTAATTTTTTAACCACACATTTCATGAATTCACGTCTTTTTCAACTTTTGAACTACATATTTTATCAACTTTTATAAAGATATACTAATTTTTATTTTTTAATCAAAAGCTTTGTCAAAAAAATATATCTTCTACTATATAATCGGTCTACTACATCCGTGGTCTTGGAAATCTTATTTTTTATTACACAGACTTTTACTTTTCAAGCAGTTTATTGATAAATTGGAGATAATTTTTTTGTTGTCATAATGATCATAATTGACTATCATCTTGTATAATTTTCCCAACTTTCGGAAAAGATTTTGTGATTAAATACTAAAAATAATTATCTAACTACAAAAATGACCACTATTGTTGTATTATTTTTAGGTTTAATTAAATTTCTAGCGTTACGAAATGATGTCCTTATCTTAAAAACGGCGTAATCAACTTAAAATGTGAAATTCAATTTAATGAATTTCAAGGTATAGAATTCTTCCAACGTCCAATTTGGTTGCATATTGGTCTTTGATAGATCATTTTCTAGAATGATGAGAATTGAATGTCAAATTGCCATGTGAAGTATAATGGTGTTAGGAGAACCTGTACACAGAACGATGAGAATTGAATGTTAAAAATCAATATAATTATTTTCCACAATTTCACTGACTTGATTCTGAAAAAAATGGGTGGCTTGGAATTGTGGAAATCCTGCCCTAGTTCAGTTTTTTCTATCACCCGGACTTTCACATGCTCATTCCTTATTCTTTTGTTTGCTTCTGAAAATTTCTTGGTACCCGGGGAAGTTGCTTTCAATGAAATAAATCCAAAATATAAATTAAATCTAAGATCATTTTTGTGTGTTGTGATGAGAGAAAAACACTAATCATTGCAAACAACACGGTGAAATTAACAATTCTTCCTTCTTATCACATTGCACAATAGACGCAATCATGGAATTATAGAAAGTTTTAATGACGGTTGTAACCCTCGTTCAAAATTTCAAATATCCTGATTGGTTGACCTATCCATCGCAGAACACTTTCTCATTTGAACTAACATAATGGAAAATTAGGCGTGGAAGAGAATAGAAAAGGAACTCTTAAGTCTATGACTTTGGTGACATATGTAGATACAACTCCCTTTTTCTCTCATTCACAAAAACCAAACACGTAATCCGTCAAAGTCTATTGCAAAGTATTCCAAAATCAGATCTTACATATTGATTTCCAAAATTTAGAGTACGAGTTTTCCACAAATTTTGTTTCAGAAACCGATTGCTTGTATCTTATTTTTGGACAAGAGAACATTCCTCGGTGCAAATTTATGGGGGGACAACATTTTGTTCATTGTAACATTTCCGTCCCTAATTAAAAAAACGAATAATTATATTTACACTAGACTTTTTATTATTTGTACCACTTTAATTGAACTTAAAGTCCAATATCTATGTTCATTGTAGGACTTTCGTCTTTAACTTTTATTGAAGCATTCTTATACTGAAGCTTTCGTTAATTAGTAAATCTTCTCTATTTGCAAGCCAAAGGAAAGAATTATTACCCCGTTTGAGCCCGATTAAATTTATAATACATTTTTCTCTATCGCCACACATTCTTCAAAAAAACACTATTCCAAAAATTATAACATCAAAAAATGGGGGCCAAACGGGGGCTATATTGTCTGTTTGCAGTAGTTTGACTCATTGCACAAACAGTGTTCATTACAACCTAGTAAGATTTAACAGATTGAAAAAATTCAAAATAAAAACATGCACTGCACCATAGCAATGGAGTCGAACCAACCTTTAATCTTTTATCAAATATTCTGCAATTGCAACATAAAACACTTTTGAGAGATGATAAGTTACAATAACAATCAATATAAAGCATGGACTCAAAGAGAAAAGAATAATGAATAGCAAGGATAAAGAAGTTTTAAGCATTCAATGAAATCAAAAAATAGTTTATGTTTGTTGGGCTAGATCCCGGCCCATTTGTTCTGCTCCCAGTATTTTGGCTGAAAGCGTATTTGCAAATCACGCTTCTATTAATAAGAAGCACTCTCACTTAGATTGGTACTGTTAAATTGCTTTTAGAAAATGGGAATACCTTGATTCTAAAGGAAACCAGACTTGTCCCAAATTTAAAAAGGAACTTAGTGTCTTTAGGCATGTTAGATGATATGAAGTTTAACATTAATATGGGGAAAGGATGCATTAAAATTCTTTAAGGGAAGTGAATTAGTCATATCTTCCCCTAAGAGACATGGTTTATATTATTTGAAAGCTGTAGCTTTGTTGGGTTTGACTGCTTCTGCCATATCTAATAATTTTACTTTAGCAAAACTTTGATATGAGAGACTTGGTCACATTGGCAAAAAGGGTTTGAATTTTCTAAAATCAAAAGGTGTCTTTGCAAAATTAAACATTGGAGATTTTGATTCCTGTAAACAATGTATCATAGGGAAACAGGTAAAACTTCATTTTCAAACTAGTACACATAAATCTAAGGAAAAACTTAAGTACTTGCATGTTGACTTGTGGGGTCATGCTTCTGTGTCTGCACTATCTGGTTTCAGATATTACTTGCTTATTATTGATGATTTTTCAAGGAAAATTTGGGTGCATTTGTTGAAATCTAAGGATGAGACCTTTTCCATTTTTAAGGAATGGAAAATTGAAGTTGAAAATCAAACTGACCTGAAAATAAAAATCTTGAGAACTGATAATGGCTTGGAATTGTGCAATAATGAATTTAATAATTTTAGTAAAGACCATGGCATTGTGAGACATAGAACTGTTACCTTCCAAGAATAATTTGAAAATGAACCAAACTCTTATGATGATGCCATATCTTGTAAAGATAGTATCAATTGGAAATCTGCTATGGAAGAAGAAATGGGTTCCCTATTTAAAAATAAAACTTGGGAGCTTGTTCAAAGATCCAAAGAAAAGAAAATTATAGACTGCAAATGGATCTATAAGATTAAGCATGGAGAAGGTGGGAATAATAATATAAGGTGTAAAGCTAGATTAGTTGTTAAGGGTTTTATTCAAAAGGAGGGTATTGATTACACTGAAATATTTTCTCATATAGCTAAATACACTACTATTAGATGTCTTCTTGCTCTTGTTGCTCAATTTAAATGGGAACTTGATCAGTTTGATGTTAAAATTGCTTTCTTGTATGGTGAACTTGATGAAACCATTTACATGCGTGACGCCAAATAGAATAGTGATTATTCTGCAAGCAAGTGTTACCAAAAAATTTACAAGGAAGAACACAAGATTAACGTCGAAAAACACAGAGAAAACGTCTCTGAAGTTTAAGAAATTTTATTATAATCAACAACCTCCAAAATAAGTCCATAAGTCAGACTTTGTAGCAAAAATTCGAATTTTACCAAAAATGACAAAATTTCAAAAATCATGCTAAATTAAAATAAGGAATAAAATAAGTAGTCTGCGAAAAATCTAGTCCAAATCGGGTTAGAAATCATCTCCAAACATGCAATTGAATTATTACCAAAAATAGTAAAATTTAACTTAAATAGTAATTCAGAAGGAAAAACGGTGAAATTTGAGGTCGAAAATCGCACACACCGAGCAAAGCTCGGTGACCACGACGTTCGCGCCGAAACAAACTTTCCGGATTGTGGTCATAATTGTGATTCTAATAACCGTAGCCAAAGTTATAGCCAAATTACCGAAACACGTCACAATCACCAAAATTACCCAATCACTTGTCATCCTTGCGCCGATCTGCCAACTCATGATACTTTAGAGCTATTAACGTGTTATCTGACAACTCGGCATCTGACTCGGACTCTCCTGCATCAATGCACCAACATGTTGGTTTTGAAAAGGAAAACCATAAAAATATTGTATGTCTGTTAAAGAAATCTTTGTATGGATTAAAACAGGCCCCCAGACAATAGTACAAAATGTTTGATTCTTTTGTACTGAATCTTGGCTTCAAAAGAAGTCAATATGATACTTGCTTATACTGCAAAGATAATGGAGGTAAAAATTCCTTATATTTGGTCCTTTATGTGGATCACATGCTTCTTGCTAACTGTGATAAAGGAGAAATTGAAACTATTAAACTGAAGTTGAAAACTGAGTTTGACATGAAAGACCTTGGTGCAGCTAAGAAAATTTTGGGTATGCATATTGAAAGAAATGAAGAAAAAGATTTACTATTTTTAAACCAACATGATAATGTGATTAAAGTGCTAAAAAAGTTTGATATGCATAACTATAAACCTGTGACTTTACCTCTTGCAAATCAGTATAAACTTTCTTCTGAATGCTGTCCCAAAATTGAAAAAGAATATGCTAGAATGTCCAGAATTCCTTATGCTAATATCATAGGCTCTGTTATGTATTTAATGATTTGCACTAGGCTTGATCTTGCTCATAGTATTAGTGTATTAAGCAGATTTATGAGTAATCCTAGAGAAGATCACTGGAATGCTTTAAAATGGCTATTAAGATACCTGAAAGGTACTGCTGATATAGGATTAGTGTTTAAATCAAATAAAGATGGTGTTTTGTTAAAGGGTTATACTGATTCTGATTTTAGTGGTGATAGAGATAATAGGAAATCCACATCATCCTATTTTTATACCTTATGTGGTACTATCATTAGCTGAAAATCTCAATTACAAAAGATTGTTGCTCTGTCTTCTACTGAGACTGAGTATATTTCTGCCACTGATACTATAAAGGAAGGAATGTGGTTAACTGGATTATTATCTGAACTTGGTTTTGATACACAAACTGCTTTATTTTCTGATAATCAAAGTGCTATACATCTTAGTAAAAATCCCATGTTTCATGATAAAACTAAGCACATTGATGTTAAATATCACTTCATTAGAGATGTTATTGCTAAATGTATAATAAAGATTGAAAAAATTGCTACTCAACATAATCCTTTTGATATGGGTATAAAAGTGATTTCTTTAAACAAATTCCTTTATGGATGTTCAATGGGGGATGTAGGTGCTAGAAATACTCACCGAACCTCCGGGGCTACGACCGAAATAATTCTTGTGTTCATTTTAATTTCTGCAGTTTATACATGTTTGTTTTGGTATTGATTATCTTCGATTCTTATATCGTGTGTTGATATGGGCCTTACAATGTTCATTAGTGATACAAAACAAACCTCTTAGTCTCATTCTTCCTCGGTAACGTTAGAAATAAATTCCATTTTGATCTTCTTCAGCCTTATTAGTACATTTTCCATATTGAGCCTCTCCTCAGGTAAATCAGATGTGCATTCCTTTGCCAGTCCCATAATTGATCTGAAGCAGCTCTCTTTAGCTTAAATGTTCTCTTCAACTCCATCCACTAGATCCACATCCATTGCCCGAATTACTTTATCGAGGTATAATTCGAACAACCATCCCCTCATGCTTAAATCTCCAGCAAAAATATCGTCTATGGGCTTCTTTTTGGTAAATGTTTCCATCAAGATAGTAAACATCTGCCATTGTAGATATCAATCATGTTGATCCGTACTCTAGTGGCATTGGAATATAAGATCACAAATTGACCAATCAGATGTAAATGATAAATAAGCAAATAAGAATTAAGCCCCTGTTTGGCCCCCATTTTGGGGTGTTGAAAATTTTTGAAATAGTGATTGATGGGAGAATATGTGGTAGAAAAGTAATGAAAAGTTTTAGATCTGTGTGTAATATTATTTTATTTGATGAATGTGTGGTTAAATTGAAGAGAGAAGAAAAATTAATGTAATGTAATGGAAAAAAATGGAGGCCAAACTGGGGCTAAGTAATTGATAAGCGTAAAGAAAGCACAACGTGACTTTAATCCCCTATAGATTTAAAACTAGAAATGCTTTACATGTTTATACACTAAATAAAATGTTAGTAAGACATTTATGTGTATGACAGTTAATGTAGAAAAACTTGATAGGTGCCATATACCCAATTGTACCCAATGTTTGGGTATGTAAAATTCTCTGGTCTTCTGTCAAGAGTTTGAAAATTCCAAAATCTCCTACATGGACAACCATATCTTCATCTAGAAGTATGTTGCTCGGCTTCAAATCACAATGAACCACTGGGGAAGGATGCCCATGATGTAGATATGCCATTGCAGATGCCAAATCTATCATTATTTCTAATCTCTGATCGATATTTAGGCAATAGCCGAAAGAGTACAACCAACTACTAAAGTTGCCTCTAGGCATGTAATCCAGCACCAAGGCCTTAAAATCAGGGTTAGAACAGCTGCTTATTACCTTGACAAGATTTCTATGACGAATGTTGCACAAAATGTTGCACTCTGTATCAAAGCTCTTGTTTGCAGTTTCCAAGTTCAAATTGAAAACCTTAATAGCAGCAATCATTCCATCGGAAAATGTTCCTTGTCAAAATGGTGCTAAGTGTGGTAATATTATACCCAATATAGAAATTGCCTGGAAAGTAGCGAAGTTGCTTTCTTCGGAAAAAATGAGAAAAAAAAAAAAAAAAATCCTTTATTGGATTTCTTTTTCATTTTCCATTGACTGTCTAATATTTGATATTGGCATCTATTTGATTCCATTAAATTCTCAGCATCTCTTACATTAAAAAAAAAAAAAAAAAAAAAAAAAAAAAAAAAAAAAA
>CAIGRB010162136.1:124329-140733 GCA_903798255.1 Fraxinus quadrangulata
AAAAAAAAAAAAAAAAAAATCCTCTATTAGATTTCTTTTTCATTATGTGCTTATTTGGGAGTGCTTAAATCATAAATTAAAGAGTGAGTCAGTAAGTTGTGGGCTTATATCATGAGACGATAATAAGTAGATAATAAGTTGTGGATCCATTAAATATATGAATAAATCTTAGTTTTTTAACAAATTTCGTTAAACTCACAATTATTATTCACTTATTACCCTTACATTTCATAGAATTACAACTTAGAATCACTTAAAATTACTCCCAGGCATTCTCTAAGTTTGGTGGCCCCAAAGGTTCCTTATTTAGGTAAGCCCAAAGTTGCATTCTTGAAAACCAAACAAACTCTAAATGAAAGCGATTGTCAGCTAATGATAAAAACCTTAATGTTGATAAAGTTGTATTTTAGATCATCCATGTCACAAAGAAGATCGAAAGTATTAGTTATAAGCTTTGTTAAAAATTATTATCAGATAAGAATGAATATAAGGATTTAACAAAAAATAATCATCTCAAAAAGTAAATAAATAATTAAATTTTAAATATAGCTCGAGTTAATTCTTTACAAATTTGTGAATTGTCATACTTTTATATGAACGGGAGCTGTAGTGATCCAGCACATATTTTGACTAAAGAAGGCATATTATTGCGGATTGATTTAAAAACTCTTATATCTGTATCATTAATATAAAGCAGGCGTGTTATTTTTACTAGAACAAGTCACAAACGACTGAAACTTATTTTTGGGTGAATGGTTTCTCGTAACATGATAAAGTTTTTTGTTTTTGTTTTTATTTTAATCCAAAGAAAAAAGAATTAGCTACTTATCGTCAAGTTCTTCCATCTATCCATCTATACAATATTATTCGCCAAAAACAAGATTAAGCCTTTGTTTGATCCCCATTATTTTTAAAATCTATTTTTCTCGTTCTTCTTTCCTCACACACATTTTTCAATAAAATAATATTACATGCAAAACCAAAACTTTTTTTTTTTTTTTTAACCACATATTTTCCCTCAATCTACTATTCCAAATGCATTCTTCTATAAAAATAGGGCTCAAATAAGTTCTAAATATGACGAGAAAATGTTAAATTGTGGAGTCTAATTGTTGTCGCTCTGCAAAGCTGGTACGCAGTTAATCATCATTTATAGTTTTCTTTTGTCTAATTGTTCATTGTATGCTTTTACGAGTTGTCGCGACTGATGATCACATTTATAATTTTTCTTGTGTCTAATTTTGAATTATAGCTTCTTATTCTTTTGTGAGAATTTGCTTTTCGAATTACTCAGAAGGTAGGGCAGTTTTTTTCTTTTCTGAAAAATCTGAAAAAATCACTATCAAGTTGTTATGAATATGAGAATATTGATTAGGGTGAGCCCCCATCCCCAACATTTGGACTTCATTGCAATCTCATCCCCAACCTTTTTTTGTGACTAACGGATCTTGAAACATCTATAAATTACTGACGACAATCCTCCTAGGAAGTTTTCATTATAAAAAGGGTGAATATATTGTAATCGCGGATTTTTGTGTTCCACTAGATTATAAATGCACTATAATTAAAACACGTATTCTATAAATATACCATGGCAATTGTACAAATATAACCTTACATAATTAAAAAATAGATAATTATTTCACACTACACTTTTTATTATTTGCACCACTTTAGTTGCACTAACTCCTCAATCTTTTATTCATTGTAACACTTACATCCCTAACTTTTTTTCAACGCATTCTTATTCTCAGACTTTCAGTAATTAGTAAATCTTGTATTTGTTTGCAAGCTAAAGGAAAAAAAAAATATTAGTTTCCCTTTGCAGTAATTTGACTAATTGCACAAACAGTGTTGATCATAATTACATTCTAGTAAAATTTAACAGATTGAAAAAGAAAAAATATAAACAACACAACCTTTCAACATCTCCATCTAGGTTGTGTTGGCAAATTTATGTATTAAGAAAATTTAAACATGGCAGCTACTATGCACAGCATCACAGCAGTTGAAGTCGAACCAACCTTTAGTCTTTCATCAAAAATTCTGCAATTGCAATATATAAAGCTTTTGAGAGATGATAAGTTAGTGTTCAATAACAACCAATATAAAGCACGGACTCAAAGAGACCAGAATAATAAATAGCAAGAAAAAAGAACTTTTAAGCATTCAATGTAATCAAAAAATAGTTTATGATTTCATCAATGATACAAAACAAACCTCTTCGTCTCATTCTTCCTCGGTAACGTTAGAAAGAAATTCCATTTTGATCTTCTTAAGCCTTAGTAGTACATTTTCCATATTGAGCCTCTCCTCAGGTAAATCAGATGTGCATTCCTTTGCCAGTCCCATAATTGATCTGAAGCAGCTCTCTTTAGCTTCAATGTTCTCTTCAACTCCATCCACTAGATCCACATCCATTGCCTGAATTACTTTATCGGGGTATAATTCAAACAACCATCCCCTCATGCTTAAATCTCCAGCAAAAATATCGTCTGTGGGCTTCTTTTTGGTAAATGTTTCCATCAAGATAATTCCATAGCTATAAACATCTGCCATAGTCGATATCAATCCTGCTAATCCGTACTCTAGTGGAATTGGAATATAAGATCAGAAATTGACCAGTCAGGTGTAAACCATAAATAAGCAAATAAGAATTAAGTAATTGATAAGCGTAAAGAAAGCACAACATGACTTTAAGCCCCTACAGACTTAAAACTAGAAATGCGTTACATGTTTATACACTAAATAAAATGTTAGCAAGACATTTATGTGTATCACAGTTAATGTAGAAAAACTGGATAAAACCATTTACCTGGTGCCATATACCCAATGGTACCCAATGTTTGGGTATGTGAAATTCTCTGGTCTTCTGTCAATAGTTTGGAAATTACAAAATCTCCTACATGGCCACCCATATCTTCATCTAGAAGTATGTTGCTCGGCTTCAAATCACAATGACCCACTGGGGAAGGATGCCCATGATGTAAAATTCCAAAATCTCCTACATGGACAACCATATCTTCATCTAGAAGTATGTTGCTCGGCTTCAAATCACAATGAACCACTGGGGAAGGATGCCCATGATGTAGATATGCCATTGCAGATGCCAAATCTATCATTATTTCTAATCTCTGATCGATAGTTAAGCAATAGCTGAACGAGTACAACCAACTAGTAAAGTTTCCTTTAGGCATGTAATCCAGCACCAAGGCTTTAAAATCAAGGTTAGAACAGCTGCTTATTACCTTGACAAGATTTCTATGACGAATGTTGCACAAAATGTTGCACTCTGTATCAAAGCTCTTGTTTGCAGTTTCCAAGTTCAAATTGAAAACCTTAATAGCAGCAATCATTCCATCGGAAAATGTTCCTTTGTATACCGAACCAATACTACCTCTACCAATCAAATTCTCATCATCAAAGTTGTTGGTAGATTTAAGAATATCATAATATGAAATCCTCTTAACGGTGATGAGTGAACTAGACTGAGATGCAAGAGCTGTTTTTCTATTGCAACGTGTCATCAACCAAATCATAATGGCAAGGATTATTACCAATGCAACTGATGGTAAAACATATTTCAAAACTCTATTCTTGCTCGATGATCTAGCTGTATTAGCTTTGCACCGCATTACCTCAAATTGAGATGGTCCGCATAAGTCTCTATTGCCTGTGAAAGAACTTGCTGTTAAGTTCTTAAAAATCCCTTCATTTGGAATTTCCCCACTAAGTTCATTAAAACAAACCTTTAAGTACACAAGGTTCTTAAGTGTCTCTAATGACTTGGGGATTACACCAAAGAGATTATTGTGAGATAGATCCAAATATTGCAGTGCAATCAATTCTGAGAACGACTCCGGTATAGATCCATGTAACTTATTGTTCGAAATAATTAGGTTTTCCAAATTCACAAGTTGTCCAATCATGTTTGGAATATCACTTGAGAATTGATTTCCTGATAAATTTAGCAATTGCATCCCCTTTACGCTGCCGATTTCTGAACCCAGAGAACCATTAAGATTATTATAAGACAAGTCAACAATTTGAAGATCCTTGTTTGTCCATAATGCTGATAGTTCAACCGAAGTCAGTTCGTTGTGACCTACATAAATTTTTCGTAATGAACTAACGTTTCCCAAGCACCCCGGTAGTGGATGAGAGAGCTGATTGTTCTCCAAATTCAGTTCAAAAAGACGTCGCAACTCACAAAGGGTGACAGGGATTGACCCGGTTAGATTACAGCTATTAATTTTCAGCTTTTGCAACTTCTTTAATTTGGCCAGTGCGTCAGTAATTCCTCCATTCAAGTCATTGCCTCCCATGTCTAACTGTATCAAATTGCTGAGGTTACCAATTTCGTTGGGAATCGGGCCTTTGATGCCACAGAACCAGCATCCAAGTGCCAAAGAGATTCTGACCAGTTACCCATGGCCAAGGATTTCGGAAGCCTTCCGTCAAAATTATTATTTCTGATGTCTAAGTTCTGCAACTTACTACAATTTTTTAATGAAATAAGGAAATCCAATTCTAGCATTGAAGGATCGTTTGTCAGCTGATTATGTGATACATCTAGAGTATCGAGCTTTTGTAGATTCCCTAGTCTTGGGTACTCGTCCAGTTAAAAAATTGAAATCAAGATTCAGTATTTCAATTTGAGATATATTCGAAATAGACATGGGAATTTCTCCTGTCAAGTGATTGTTATTAAGATAGACTAGAAACAGATCGGGGAGCACATTGCCGAATGATGATGGAAGATTGCCAGAGATTCTGTTATTTGATAGCTCAAGCATTGTTAACTTGGAGAGATTGAAGATGGATTCAGGTATTTCACCCTCAAGTTTGTTAAGGTACAAACTCAATCCTCTTAAACTTGATAGTTGTCCCAATTCTCGTGGAATTTGACCATGTAAACTGTTATTACCAATACTTAATATCTCCAAATTTCATAAACCTCCAATTGAGTATGGAATAGTACCTGTGATGTGGTGTTTGTTAAGATACTAAAATAAATAAATAAACTACTAATAGATCATTTTTTTTAATTACACCGTTCCTCCCAAAGGAGATTCGAACTCTAGTATTCGTCGCTCTTACTAATTGAATTACACCTTGATTTTAGGGAGATAATTAGTTACCTGTCAGGAGATTTCCATCCAAAAGTACAGATTGAGGCCTGGACAAGTTACCAATTTCATATGGAATACCTCCTGTCAAAGCATTTTAAGATATTCAAAAAATTGGATTAATGTAAAGCCCAAATATTAATAATTCCAAGTATTATAATCAAATAATCATTTTTAAATAATAAACAGGTATATAAGATATCAAAATATTAAATTCCAATATTAGTTGTTTATGTTGGTTAAAATTAACTAATGCTATAAACAGGTTGAATACCTCTAATGTTTAACTTATCCTTAATAAGATAATCATGGTTGAATTTATGCACATTTTTAGCATCGTTAAAGAGAAGTTAGTAAAACATGAGTTATGGAAGGTATTGAAAAGCTACGTGATTATCGGAATTATGAAATGGATTTATGACATTACCTAGTACAACGTATAAAACATATCGAAACATTGCGTCTAGATGTGACAAATTTGGGATAGTAAATATGTGAGATGTCAAAAATGTATCATCTAATGAGAACATTTCCTAGTCATTGGAATGATATTGCAATTGAAATTTTGGATAAGTTACTTCCTCAAGCTGATAACTATTTGATCAGAATTTTGACAAGGAAATGGAAGAAAGAAAATTAGGGTATTAAGAAATTCCGTCTATCTATATATAGTTATAGTAGTGACGTAGTGACTTATTCAACGATCAATGTCAATGTAATGCTCTTCTTGTGCCTAGTAGTTGCAATTGCATGTATATATCAACATCTTCTGATTTAATATGTATTGTATTTTTACTACATACGATTGAAATGTTTTATTTATAACATACATGCTTAAATATTTAGAGTCTATTTGAGCCTCTCTTTTTTTTTTTTTGCCCAAAATGCATTTTGAAATTGTATTTTGATGGATAATGTATAGTTAAAAATAAGGAAAAATTTTGGATTTGTGTGTAATATTATTTTATTGAAAATGTGATTGAAAATACGAGAGAGAAAAATTTATTTTGAAAATAATGATGACCAAACAAGGGCTTAATTTAGTGGGAATTCTAAGATTAGAAGAGATCATGTAACCCTTGCCTAGAAATTATGGATTGCATTGAGAAATTAAATTTTGTAACAATGAAACATATAAAAATGGACAATGATTGGAAACTTATTGAACTTTGGAATCTATGCCAAATATTAAATTATCATAAGTTTTAATTTGCATGATAGCAAAATGTCATGTGTGCATGAATGGGCAGTTAAATAATTGTATCTACAACTTTGATAGACAAGGCATCAAAAATATCATTATTGACCTTAATAAGGGTAACAAACTGAATGGCAATGTGTATTACACTTGGCACCATAAAATTTCATATGTGCTCGAGGAACATGATGCTCATGAGGGTATTGACCACGTTATGGAAGATCCAAGTACAGGTCGGACTCCTAAACATCGAAGAGATTAGAAAAAGTCATGGAAAATGAAAGATTTCACTGCTCGTGCAATCTTGTTAAGTTCTATGGTGGATGATCTCATTACGAGTATAAGCAATGACTTCTCGGGTGTATCCGAGAGAGAAGTATGGTGGTACTAGTGTGACTGACATCTAACAAGTTTTATACTTACAAGAAATCTCTTGATCTTAACATCAAACAATATGTTAGGATTATGTGTGACATGATCAAGGAGTTGAAGTCAGTTGATCACATACTCTCTAATGAGCAGCAAGTTTATGCTTTGATCCAATCTCTTCATGATAACTAGGAACAATTGGAAAGTCAATATGACTCATAATTGATAGCATCAAATTTTTTGTTGATGTTGCCCGCCATGTTAAACTGGAGGAGGAGCAACTTGGAGCAGCTAAATCCCTTGGACAAGTTTTTGTAGCTGAGTGTAGTTCTAAAAAAGCTTTGAGTTTTAAACATAATAAAACTGGAACAAGGACTAGAAAAGAAATGGAAAGGAGATTGGACAAGGATGTAAAAAGAACAAGCCCAAATGCAACAAGAAGGGTAAATGGTTTAGAAAGTAGAGAGATAAGATCAAGTTGAAATGCTACAACGATCAAAAGATTGGTCACTTTGCTCGGATTTGCATTGAGCCAAAAAAGGTAGCTCTTGTAAATACTTCTTTTAGTGATATTTATGTTTCTAGCATTGTTATGCTAACTTAATCTTATCTTATGTGGATTGTCGATTCAAGAGCGACAAGACATGTAACCAGGGATTGAGAAGCTTTGTAGTTTCGTCGATATGTAATTGGTACAAAGTGGATATATGTTGGAAACGATGATAGAATGGAAGTGAAACAGACAGGAACATGCAAGTTACGCTTATGTGGATGTTGTACTATCTTCTTCACGATGTCCTATTTGCACCAGGAATATGTTGGAACTTAATTTAAGTTGTTATTTTTTTAAGATTATGTTTCAATTTGAACTTTAGTGGTAATTCTATTCATTTAAATGATAATGTAAATTATGAATCTAGATATCTTTATGATTTTTTGTGTTGGATTGTGAACCAAACATTTATAACTATGATGTAAATCGTTGTTTCTCTATAAATGTATCTTCTTCTTCTTCTAAACATATGAATGAGGATACATTTGTATTGCACATTAGATTATGACATATTGGGGGAAGAGAGTGAATATGTTAGTTAAAGAAGGCTTACTAGATTCAATATCTAATGTTTCTTTGCCCACTTGCGAGCATTCTCTAATAGGAAAAATAACACGAAAACCATTTGGAAAGGCTTTGAGGGAAGAATTTCCATTGCAATTAGTCCATTTTGATATTTATGGTCCTCTAAATGTGAGAGTAAGACATGGAACCTCTTATTTCATTACATTTATAGAAGATTTCACATGATATAGTTATATGTATTTGATTTTTCATAAGTCAGAGGCATTGAAATGCTTCAAATTGATGATACTTACATATGGTAGAGAATCAAATAAAAAGAAAAGCGATAACCTTGAGAACTTACATAGGACGTGAATATCTATCTAAAGAGTTCAATGAACTATATAATGAAAATGAAATTTTTAGGCAATTAACATTCCCAATACGCCATGATAAAATGGTATTGCTGAGAGAAAACATTGCTCAAAATGGTGAGGTCTATGATAGCAAAAGATAACGCACCTATTTTTTTTTTTTCTGTAGAGATGCTTTATTGAGTACGACCTACATTCTAAATAGTGTTCCTTAAAAATCAGCTCCTACCGTACCATATCAACTTTGGACACGTAAATCGTCTTATTAAGCTATCTTAGACCAACCTTGGGAATCATCGGCATACATCCATGATCCCTCGAGCAAGTTTGGGAAGTTGGGTCTAAGAAGTAAGAAATGTATCTTTACCAATTACTCAAATCAATCAAAGGGATATGATACGTAAAAATTGAGATGAAATTATAACTAAGATATAGTCACGTGACGTGAGATTTCTAGAAAATGATTTTCTAGAATGGGAGAAGTTCAAAATGGACAAGAGAAAATGTTACATTGAAGCTTTCACTTTGTAAGAGTATTAGAAAAAATATGTCTAAATGTCACTTTGAGATTGAATGTCAAGTTTTTCTAATATCTCCAGAAAATCATGAAGAATCTAAATTAGTACACGAAGTTCTATCACGTCCTGCAAAGGAAAAGTAAAAGATTCTAAAGAAAGAAGAAATGGAGTCTATGAAACTCAATCAACTCTAGGACTTGGTTGATCTTTCAATCGATAGGAAATTCATTGGGAACAAATGGGTTCTCAAGATAAAGTGAATAGCTAGTGGGACCATAGAGGGATATAAGGCTCATTTGATAAAAAAGGATTACACTAAAACGGAGGGTATAGATTATGAAAAGATATTTTCACCAATAGTGAGATTTACATCTATCCATTTGCTATTAGCTATAGTGGCACATTTAGATTCAAAAGACATTAAATAGTCATAAAGACCTTTTCTCAATGGATAACTCGATGAAAAAATCTACAAACAACAACCAGTAGGTTCCATTGAAATAGGCTAAGAGAATAAAGTTTGTAAATTGAAGAGATCAATTTATGGCATGAAACAGTCTTCTAAAAACTGGTACTTGAGATTTGACAACGCAGTAATCTCATACAATTTTGCAATGCTAGATGAAGATCACCATATTTATCTGAAAGGTCCCATAGAAAATTTATATTTTTATTTCTCTACATAGATGACATCTTATTAGCTGAAAATGATAACGACTACGATGAAACCATTAAGAATTGTCTATCCTCAGATTTTGAAATATAGGACATGGGTGAAGCAGATTATATAAATGCTCTGTACAAGAGTCATATATAAAAAAATCTTGAAATTTCAAAATGGAGAATTGCAACTCTACTAACACTCTTATGTCGAAAGGCAAAACTTTAAGTCTTCACATATTTCCTAAGACTTTTGAGGAAAAGAAGAAATGTCTAGAGTAGAATATTCTAGTGCAGTTAGAGCTTGATGTGCTATGATGTGTACTCATCCCTACATTTGTTATGCAATACGTCTAGTTAGCTCAATCTAATCTTAGAAGAGAACACTATAAAGTTGTTAAGAGAATTTTGAGATACTTGAAGGGTACTCCTAGTTGTTCCGTGTGCCATCAAAGGAATAATTAGTGCTTAAACGGATACATATATGCTGATTAGGATGGAGACCTAGATGAGCGCTAATCAACTTAGGATATGCATTTTTGCTTAATAGTGGTGCCATCTTTTGAAGTTGCAAGAAATAGACATATATTTCCTTGTCTACAATGAAAGCATAATTTGTAGCATGTGCTTCAGTAGTATAGCTGTTTGGTTAAGGAGATTCTTTCAGCATGTGATAATCTCTAATGATGATGTAGGAACTACATTGATTTATTGTGATAGTCAAGATGCTATCGCGTATACGAAGGATCCCAAGTATCATAGCAAAGCCAAATACATTTAAACAAATATAATTTTGTACGAGATATTATAGCAAAGAAAGAAGTGACTTTGCAGTGCATTTCCATGGATCATACGGTAGTTGATCCTCTTATTAAATCGATGCCTAGAGATGTATACACATTATATCTCTAAGACTGCACAGAATCTAGTAATGTACCTTGTAAAATCTTAAATGTCCATCAATGAACAAATCTTTTTGAGTTCATACTTAATTTTAATTACTTGTGAGTAATTTGCATGCATACATAGAAAGTGTGTTGAACATGTACGATTGACTCATTCGCACGAGCAATCATCTCAGTTATTTTGGAATGTGCTGAGATGAGATAAAGTAATCATGTTTTGTAAGTGATCCAATTGCATTGATAAAAAATCAAGGTGGATATTGCTATCCACAAGACCTGTTTTAGCTGACATATCGAGTTCTCGATTAAGATTGTCTAGAGAAATAAATATAATGAGAATTCAAGTTAAGCATCAAGGAATACTTGAACTAAGATTTATACGATGTATTTAATTTATAAAACATGACATATGCCCTAAGAAAGGGAGAAGACACCATAGCATTGGAATCACACCATGAGTGCTTTGACAAAAAATGTGAAATGAAAGAATGGATCCCTAGTTTTTCATTGTGTAAGTCCCTAAAGTATATATAATCTCATTTAATGTACCTTTGTGACTTTTGACTGCTTCTCAAGATTTTATTATAGTGTTGCTACTTTAGCATATTACTAATGATCATGAATGATTCGTTCTAATGGGATATGTCTAGAAAAGCATCTATTTTAAAGTTTAGACATTCGAGTAGAAAAATGAAGACTATTCTACCTAACACGTTTGTATTTTCTGATCGGACAATTGTGTTGACTAATTGAAGTTTTTGATACAATTGTGAGTACAATATAAGATGTAGTGTTCAAATATGTTCTTGATTTATTGAATGATCAGAAATACTTAAACTAGATGTCAGAAAATAAGTCGAGCGTATGGTAATAAATGTGATTCCTCTTATAAAGCTGTTATATATCACTAGTAGGTGTATAGCATTGGATGCTCTTAGTTACTCCTGGGTCGTAGATCCATCTGCCAATATGAATCATGTGAGTTAAATCATTAGATAGATCTAATCCATGATTTCAGGTCAAGCCCCTCAAGTACGAATGAGAGATATTGGAAATGGACGGGTCACTCATGTGGGTTGACTCGAACCAAGTAGAATAAAGTAGGTTGAAGATATTAGTTATTCTTTGAATTGTGAATAACTTCCCACCATCCATAACCAACGTAAGTATAGAGTATCTTTCAAGAAATTGAATTCACATTTGTGTGGAAGTTTACATTTGACATCTCCTTCATAAGAAAAACATGAAAAATTCGTATTAAAAAATGGTGAAAAATTGAAAGGGCAATAAATCAAATTTTCTGGGCTTTCAATCATCTTGAAAAAGATGTTTGGGTTGTGGCTAAGGAACTCCTTCAATTTGATAGAGTTTTGGACCAAAGAGTACAAACTGGATCAAAGCAAGTGATTCAATCAATTTGATCTTGAAAATTCATCAACTTCCAAGTAAATTTCTACAATTTTAACAAGTAGAAACCTGCTAGTTATGGATTTACAGTTTGTTTTAGGTGTACTTGGGTAGGGTTACGGATGTGTGAAATATATTTTGTGGATTCTCTATCTTTTACGGCATAATTTCTCTAGTTTTGGAGTATTCCAAGCAAATTATTGTGTTATTGTTATTATTCTCTATTTTCGTTTCTAGTCTTTTCTTGATTTTTTTATTTTTTGTTTTTAAGGAAAGTCCTAGAGGGTGAATCGGGAAATTCATCTGGATTCCCAACAATTTTGATGTATTATCAATTGAATATCTAACAATATGTGTGGGCTTTGTGCATTCGTCGAATAGCAGGGCTTGTGGAGGGAATGTAGTGGTTAAAGTGGACATGCCGAAGGCGTACGATAGGGTGGATTGGAGGTTTTTAATTCACGTCTTACGTGGTTTTGGTTTTCCTGATAGATTTTGCTCCGTGATTTCGGAATGCATTTCTACTCCTTGGTTCTCGATTATGATGAATGGGACCACACAAGGTTTTTCTAAATCCACTCGAGGTCTTCGGCAAGGTGATCCTATCTCTCCATATTTATTTATTATTATGGAAGAGCTTTTGACCAGATTATTGAAGAAACAGTTTGAGGAGGGACGCATAGGTTCTTTTATGCACCCTCGTGGAGAGCTGTTGGAGTCGCATTTGTTGTATGCCGATGATCTAGTGGCCTTTGGTAATGGGAGTAAGAGGTCGATGAAGGCTTTAATGGAAACTTTTGAGGTATTTGAAGCATGGACTGGCCAGCTAATTAGCAAGGAGAAATCAGCCATTTTCTTTTCTAAGCATTGCTTGGTGGCACATAAAAATGAAATTCTTCGGTTGAGCTCCTTTGGAGAGGGTTATTTTCCGATTATTTATCTGGGGGTGCCGGTGGTGGTATATATGATGGCTCGACACTTACAATTTTTAGTGGAGAAAATTCAAAAGAAGATTGCAAGGTGGAAGATGCAACTATTATCACGAGGTGGTCGCATAGTGTTACTGAGACATGTATTGTCAAGTATGGCCACACATTTATTATCTGTTCTCAGTGTTCCTAATTCAGTTTTTAGGACTTTAAACTCCATTTTCTCTTCTTTCTTTTGGGAAGAGATAAATGGGAGGACTAGGAAAAAATGGGTTTCTTGGGAGAAAATTTGTAAACTTATAAGGGAGGGAGGCCTTGGTGTTCTTAGGTTGGAGGAGGTTCAAAAATCTCCCCATATGAAGTTTGCTTGGAAGGTGCTTGCTGCAGATTCGTTGTGGCTCATTTATTTAAAGCAAAATATGTGAACAATGGTTCTGTGGATGTTGCAAGCCTAGGTCGTGCGGGTTCGAGGTTTTGGAGGTTGGTGGTAGTTTGTTTTCCTGATGTAATTGCTAATAGCAAATGGAAGGTTAAGAAAGAACAACTTTCGTTCTGGTCTGATAACTGGTTTGAGGAAGGCCCTTTGTGCCCAAAAGTGGAACATATTTCTCAGCCTAGTTTGAAGGTTCAGGAAATTTTCTTGGAAATGGGTTGGGATGTTGAAAAATTGGAACAGCTTGTAGGAGCAGATGTGGCTAGTGAAATAATGGGGAAAGTGGCAAGCTGAACAGCTAGTAAGGATACAAATTCCACACCAGTTCAGGGAAGGGAATCAAGTGGCGGATTTATTGGCAAAATTGGGTACAGAAGGAGTATCGCAGCGTTTTTCTTCAACAGACTTGCCTATGTATGCTCGCGGACTAGTTCGTAAATGAGTTATTAAGCGTGTTTAGTTTTGTTATCTTTGGTTTTGTTTATAAGCATGTTTAGCTTTGTTTTCTTTGATTTGGTCGTTAGGCATGTTTAGTTTGTTTTTTGAAGTAATGTTGTTGATTGAGTCTGTAACTACAGTATTCCTCTGCCTCAAGTAAGGGTTTATTAATAAAATTTGGAGGTCCTGCCCTCCTTTATATAAAAAGAAGGCAGAACTTATTTACATGTTTACAAAATTCTGTCTCTTTTTTATTGAGCTACTGTATATGTGTCTGTAAAATGTATAATAAATATAATCAAGAACTTTTCATACAAATCTCATAAAATGTATCTAATTAAGTGGGAGATATGTACCTGTCAAGCCATTGTAACTAAAATCAAACTGTTGAACAGCCAATAAGTTTCGAATTTCGTTGGGAAAACTTCCTGTCAAGTCATTTAAACCTTACAAAACTGAATAATTGAAGTAATATATTCAAAAATTCAAAAACTTATAATTCAAATAAGTTTTTTGGATTATAACGTATAATATAATAATTAAGAACTTTTCATACGAATCTCATAGGTTATTACAGAAATTGCATCTAACTATGTGGGAGATATGTACCTGTCAAGATATTGTATTGAAAATATAAATGTTAAAGTGCCGATAGGTTTCCAATTTCAATTGGAATACTTCCTGTCAAGTCTTTTAAATCTTAAAAAAAATGATAACGAAGTAAAATATTTAATATTTACAAAACTTATAATTCAAATAATAATTCTGAAATACAATTGAAGAACAAAAAAAAAAAAAAATAGATATATTGTCGATTGAATACAGAATAGAGACTGTGATAAGCAGCAGTTTTTAAGTCACTAAAGTGAGTAGAAGAATTATCTATAAATCAGTAAATAGGTAATGTCAAGCCTAGGAGTTCAAATCTATCATATGAAAGGAAGATAGCTTTCTAATTCCATTAGGAATACTACATGTGAATCCATTTATATTATTAAAGCTTTCCAAACACGAATATTGCTTGATTAAATTGTAATATTACAAATTTTGATGTGTGTCCATGTGGGGTTTGCCAGGGGTTCAATGAAATAGATTTGGTGGGAAAAAAGAATAAAGAACTACCGAGTGAGAGTTAGTAAGTACCTGTGAAGCCATTGAAAGACAAATCTAAATATTGTAATGCTGATAAGTTTCCAATTTCCTTTGCAATACTTCCTGTGAATCAAATTTTAGAGATACTAAGAACTTTAAGTGCATGACAATGCAATAGACTTTCTATAAAGAAAATGCTAGTGATAAGTTTCCAAGCGATAGTACTTCACACTAATCACTAGCATATTATATGATGACTAATGGTATATTTGAAATGAAGGGTTGGGTAGCATTACACAATATTATGAAGGAAAAAATGTAAAAAATTTATTGTGTGGAGTCATGTTCATTGTTTTGTATAAAATATACACTTAAGGTTAAGCTGACATTAATCTTTCCCAATTTGGCCTTCATTTTGGAGAAATTATAAATTTTAGAATAATGATTGATGTGATAATGTGCTGTTGAAATATAATGGAAAATTTTAGATTTGTGTATAATATTATTTTATTTGAAAAATGTGTAGTTAAAATTAAGAAAGAGAACTTTTTTTAAAAAAATTAATAGGGGCCAAACACTAGCATACTCCCACAAAACATCCCATCACATTTACTATATTCATGTTGACACTTACCTAATACAGCGAGAGAATGACAGAAAAGCTGAAAAGGAAAGTGATTGATATTACAGTAACAAGCGTGGTAAGATAAAAACTTAACAGAATATTGTTTGGAAGTTGTAGAGTTGAGATTCCACCATTAAAAAAATCATGTATTGATTGTTCTATTGAGTTTTCTGGTTCTAATCTTCAGCTTATAATTTCATGGCATTATAGAAAGCTATAAATTAGTCAAACTACCCGTTTCATCAAGGATGTAGGTATAGAAATTTTATTACTAATAGTGAAGGATCTAAAAAATTAGAATAAATTGATTTTTTTAGGTGTAGTACCTTGTAGACCCATTAATGGAAGATTTAGACGTGTCACTCTTTGGTGCCTTCTGCTGCAAGTAATACCAATCCAATTACAAAAAGGAGTTCCTTGTGACCAGTTCTTGGCCAAGATACTGGTTGGATCAAAAGTTATTTTAGATTTGAAGGCTAGAAGTGCGGACTCATCACTGGAGCGGCCGAAGCATGCAACCACACAGATAAAGAAATAAAGCATTGCCAATAACACATTATTGCCCATGGTTGTTTGAAAATATAAAATGAATCTGTTTGGAGTGGAGCCTTGGGTGATGTACGTATACAAGTTTGTATGGGAAAACAGATTATGTTTAAGATCTGCCTTTATAATAAGGAGGAGTTATAGGGATCCAGCACATGACTTGAATTAAATAGGCGTATTGCTCTGAGGATTGATTTAAAAGCGCTTATTTCATTATCAACTTTTCTTGTCAAAATGGTGATGTGTGGTAATATTAAACGAACAATAGAAAATGATTTAAAAGCACACGACTTGAATTAAATAGGCATGTTGCTCAGAGGATTGATTTAAAAGCACTTATTTCATTACCAAGATCTTTTCTTGTCAAAATGGTGACGTGTGGTAATATCAAACGAACAATAGAAATTGAATTAAAAGCACATGACTTGAATTAAATAGGCGTGTTGCTCGGAGGATTGATTTAAAAGCACTTATTTCATTATCAAATTCTTTTCTTGTCAAAATGGTGATGTATGGTGTTCGTGAAATTTCGCAAATATACCCCGCCCCGCCCCGCCCCGCCTTGCCTCACATCACCCCGTCCCGAATGGGGCGAAAAAAACCCGCCCCGACAGGGTGTCTAGGCGGGGAGGGACATGAGGCGACACCCCGTCGCAGGTTGCGGGGCAGAGCAGGGCGGGGCTGGGCGGGGAGGGGATGGCCCGCCCCGAACCTGCCCCGGGCA
>CAIGRB010162136.1:141058-161119 GCA_903798255.1 Fraxinus quadrangulata
ATTAAAATTAGATTTTTAGTGGATTGTGATAGAAAATTTTGAAATGTGTAGTTGAAAAAATGTGTGACCCATGAAAATTGTTGTTAATATTAATTGTTTGACTTTGACTTAAATTAAAATTAGATTTTAATCCGTCCCAAATAAAGCCCCAAATTTTCCGCCTCACACTTCTTAACCGTGTCAACCGCTCCCGCAATTTTCACCACCACCTGAGTCAAAAATCCAATTCTAATTACTTTGATCTCCTCGTCCCCAAATGCAAGTCAAGCCCATAAGCACAACCCTATATTTCGGCATAATGCACCGCAACTAAAATCTGAATTTCGAAGTTTTATACAGATTTTCAAATGGGTTTATGCTATTTTTCCTATTTAATTGAATTTTCTTTTTCTACTACTTGAAATTGGTTCTCTATCCTAAAATTTCCAGTTTTTAGTTTTAGTAGTTTTGGTTTTGCTACGCCTTATCTGACAAGGCTCCAGAAAAGGGCCAGTAGCAGCCAAGACATTAACACAGGCCCCTGTATCATCACCCTGACCGAACGAAAGTCCCTTGATAAGGATGTCGAAGTGATGAACCACCTCAAATGTGCATCGTGTGTGAGTTGAAACCCCTTAACCAAAGAGAGATGCCACCTGCTGCAATGCAACCCGAAGTGGTGAGCACCATTTCAGACGAAGAGTCGCGAGGGAGGTCGAAGTGATGGACTGCTCAACACTAAGAAACATCTTCCACGAGTACTTATTCCGAGAGATCTTTTGTACAAAGATCTTCTGCGATTGATTGTTGTGATCCTTTTGCAACATGGATATCTTGTCAACCTATCCCATAGGTGTCAAACCTAGCCATAGAGCGGCTACCTTTTCTGATGATATGACACCTATGATGGGATGCCTCGGCTCTTGGGATGAAGTCACGTGCTTCTTCATCCAACGGTCACCACTTCATCCTTTACACTATAAAAGCTCATCTCTAATACCATTTAAGAGGTAATATTGCTCTCACATTATTCTCTCTATTTACATATTCTCGGATCCGACCCTCTTAACACTTAGTGACTCATGTCTTTAGCACGTCCCACACCCAATATATTACTTCTCGTTGACTGATTTGATCATTTAAGTGCTCACAATTGCCTCCCTTACCATCCAAGAAGGCCACATGCAACAACAATCTGTCTAAGTGTACGGGAGATAGGCTACATGGACGCGAGTAGAGAGGATTTGTTGGCTACGTCACCCCTACAAAAATCGACGTCAACATGTTTCAACTTTCAATTTTGGAGAAATTTGTTGCAGGTATTTCTTGAATTCACGTAATGGAGCAAAGAACAGTGGAAGATCAAGTAATGCTATTGAAGAATAAATTTAAAACGGTTGGAGACGCAAGAAAGCAAACGATTTGTCTCAAAGAATCAACGGAAGCCCATTTTAGTGATGGAAATTTAATTATGCGTGAATAGCTGAATTTAAAATATTTTATAATTTCTTTCAAGGATCATCAATTCTTCAAAGCCTTCTTGGAATCTTGATCATGAACAATTATGATCTTTGCTCTTCTTGATCCATCATGATATTCACACTATATAAATGTCAAATTGTTCAGACTCCAATAATAATCTATACAGAAGAACAAGAAAAGAGATTTAAGATTTTTCCTTTTTGTACTAGCAAAATTATGATATTGTGTAGTGAGTTTTTGTTGTGATGTAATTGTTATTCTAACAATGAAAAGTGTTTGTGAAATTCTGTAAGTGTACGGATCGTGACAAGTAATAAAGGGGATTTATTAAGTTCGAATATCGTCCTACAGAGACTACTATCTACTATAAATTTTTAAACTAACCTAACTTCAATTTAAATTAAAATAGTAACTAAAAATCAAATCAAATTTTGTTTTCTAAATGAATCTAATAAATAAAATAAAGAACTATTAAATAAAATAACAAACTCAAATTAAAACTGTAGATAAGATTATGCGATTGGATAGTTAGGATTTTCGATTTTACTTAGGTTATTTATCATATATTTAATTTCAATTTATTCAACCATTTTTTATATGTGCCAACGAACGAATTAACCTGATGTAGTTAGTGATATCTTTCGATCAACACTATTCCTATTCATATGCCCAAACTTATTATATCTTTATATAAATTCACACACATATGAACGCATTTATCTATAGGAATTCAATAAAGATCGCATAGCTTATAATTATCTCCCGATCTCTTATAATGTCTATGTTAATTATTGCACGAGCTAGAATTATACATCACCTCTCGGTTTCAGTATTATTCCTAAATCAGTTAATTGTTGCGCAAAAGATTAATGTATTAAACACACAATAACTAATTAACAAGTATTAAAATGGCATGAAAATCTTAAAATTAAATATGTAATAAAAACCTAAGCTACATCATCCATCCTAACATAAAAGTATTTAGCCATGCATAATATTGAATTAAAACACGCAAAAGTGAAAAAACACCACCAAAAATTGACGAAACATGATTAATTTCAGTTGAAGCTGCATCCTTTGCTTTTGCCGCCCACTGTGCGTGAAATTATAAAATTAATTGCTACCTTTCTTCACTTCCTATCCGTTTGTATGTGTAAATATGAAAGAAAATTCGGCAGCCCCCCATTTTTGACTTCTCAACTTCTTTCAGTTCTCTCTTTTCCTAATTTTTTTTTTTCCTTTCTTTCTTCCCAGCACCTCTTTTCTCCTCTGTGATGCAGCCTTAGTACATTAATAAATATCCTCCAAAGCAAGTCCTTCACTTTTCAAAGTACGAACTTTAATTTCCAAACTTTGCCTCCAAATAATTTAGTCCCTGTATTTTGGATTTTTACCATTTTTCGCTATACCTAATTAATGGGAGAGGAGGAGCCGGCAGAATTGAGGAGCAAATCAAGTCCTTCGTTTTTCAAAGTACGAACTTTAATCTCCAAACTTTGCCTCCAATAATTTAGTTCCCGTAGTTTGGATTTTTGCCCCTTTTCGCTATTTTGCAATATTTTCTTCAATTCTTCATTAAACATAAAATTTTACCTACAAAATACAATTTAACATAAATTAGGTAGAATTTAATCCAAAAGACAATAAAATATTATAATTTAGGGCAACAAATAAGTGTATAAACTACACTTCTCACACCCCCAAATTTAACTTTTTGTTTGTCTTCAAACAAAACTTACACATAACAAACACACAAACATGCAATACTAATTACCTAATTGGTGGTCAATCAATAAAGTAATGCAAAAAGATTTAGCTAACTAACTTAGCTTTTTAATTCAGGATTGAAATCATAATATTAAATCTAATCGCAACTCTAAAATCACAATACGAAAATTAAAATATACTTTTCCAAAGTAAAATCGACGTGTGTGTGTGTGAAGAATTAAGTATAGTATTATGAAGTTATAAGTTATTTCAATTCTCGACCCTCAATGGTCAAATATATTCTTTCATCACTCGTAGGATTCACACACCCCCCAAATTTATTCTTTTCGCTCTTTTCAAGTGTGAACAAAGGTTGAATGTTATACTATCCTCACATCTCTAGTTTAGATAAATTTCACTAAATGCTAGTCAATATGTCAATAATCCCTCATCGAAAGTCAAATTTTCCCAAATAAGTGTTTGGGACATAACCAAGACATTTTGTGCGTCTTCTGTTTCATACACCCCCTTTTTCTGATTTTCTATTTTTTTTTTCCAACTTTTTTTATATGAAACATTCTCACCCTTAAACTTTCTAACTGACCCATGTAACAAACTTTCGACCAATGACTACTAAGTCAGATGACCATAGGGCACCAAATTTTAGAGACCCTTGCAGACTTAATTGCTCTAGTTATAAAGGCTACGAAGAGAAATTTTCAAATAAAATAATTATTTTTTTGTGCCTTAATTAGTGTATTGTCCCTCATTAAATACCAATTTAAGAAAAACGACATCTAATTTGAGATTTCACCCAATTTCATTATATTGGCTTTAGACAATCCACACAAGATTTTTTAATTTTTTTTCACCCATGGAATCCCCATTTATCTCAATATCTTCCTACAACGATGAAATCCTTCGAACTATTCTAAATTCGGTCTAAGGATGTAAAATTTTGTGATTTTGGGTTTAGCATCTATGTTCCACTATTTCAACCTATCCAATTATGAATTCAACTCATTTATACACAATACTTAACTTAATTCACATAAAAAACAAAAATTAATTTAAGCATACAATTTATTCCCCATTTATAAATTAATTTATGATTCAATACATTCCTCATTGCCAGTCAGGCCAACTAACTCACACAACCATACAAAAAGAAAATATTTTTCAATTTTTTCAATTTTTTAAAGGAATAAACGCACACAAAACACATAAAAAATTAAAACTCATATTTTCCACCACAAACTTAAACTAGGTATTGTCCTCGATATCTTAAATTCCAAATCCGCATATAAAATGGGTGGGGAAGAATGTGAAGAAATGACTCCCTTGATATGGCTGGTAATTTATTGGCTAACTTTTCTATTGCTTCCTTTGGCTCCTTGGTCAATATTGGTTTAAATGTTCCGCGACGTCATGTTCTTGAAAAATCAAATAAAATATTAAGATCAAATAATTGAAATAAGTGTTACTTAACTCTAACATCTAATAAACCTACTAATATATCGAAAACCTAAAGGGAAGCAGTGTATGGATGATGAGTCACAAATAAACTAAAATATCTAAAAATGAAAAAACAGAATGAATAAAAAGGAAGAAAGCTTGAGTTGCCTCCCAATTAGCCTTTTTTTTACGTTATTAGCTTGACTTAACCAAATTGTCTACGTTGAATCTTCAGGTGGCACGTCTCTCATATTTCTAAACTTTACCCTTGGTTTTGTATTCTTCTTCACTATAGTATGGCAGATAGAGTTGGACGACTTTAACTCCGGTATAGCCTTCAAAACCTTTTTTGGTTTGACATTGTTTAGAGGTTTCCAAGACTTTTTCATATAGCTCTCATTTTTGTCAGGTGGATAAGTTTCATGAGCCAATAGGAAGTCAACTACTTCATTGGGTCCTGAGTATTTACCAGTAAGAGATGTATCCCTTGTTAAATAATTGGTCCTCTGTTGCACTAGAGGGTCATAGAATAAATCCATTTTTTCTCTATTACCTACTATTGCTTCAACTGATTGGATCATATAGTAAGTGTCAGCTTTTTTGGAGGTTTCTTCGCTTGATAGATGTTGAAATTTACTTTCTCATCATTAACCCACAGTTTCAATGTTCCTTTTTGTACGTCAATCAATGCTCTTCCAGTAGCCAAAACAGGTCTGCCTAAAATGATTGGAATATATCGATCTTCTTCCATATCTAATATGATGAAATATGAGTGGTTAATGAACTTGTCCACCTTTACCAAGACATATTCAATAATCCCCTTTGGATGTTTTATGGAGCGATCAACCAGTTGCAATGATATTGTGGTTGGTTTGGCCTCTCCAATCCCTAGTTTCCTGTACAAAGACAACGACATTAAATTTATACTTGCGCCAAGATCGCATAAAGTATGTTCAAAATATTTATCTCCTATGGTACAAGGTATAGTAAAAATTCCTAGATCCTTGAGCTTATGAGGCAATTTATTTTGTAGACGTGCACTGCACTCTTCAGTTAGTATCACGATCTCATAATCCTCCAGCTTCCTCTTGTAGCGAGAATTTACTTCATGGATTTTTAATAGCTGGGCATTTGTGCTAGAGCATCCGCGAATGGAATGTTGATTTGTAGCTTTTTAAACACTTCAATGAACTTGGAAAACTATTTGTCAAGTTTATGTTTATGTAGTCTCTGTGAAAATGGAATTGGGGGTACATATTCTCTGATAGGAATGGTCTCCTTAGCCTGTGGTATAACTGAATTCTCTTTCAAATTTTTCTCAGTTGACTTTTCAGATCCTTCCACTTGCTCCTCATCTAAAATAGGCCCTTTATTTGTCTTTACTACTGACCTTTTTACTATAATTTTAGACAGTTGTACCCTACTTCTTGTTGTGATTGCTTGCACCTATTCCCTTGGATTAGTTTCTGTGTTGCTAGGCAAAGCTCTTTGTGGTCTTTAATGGAGATAGTGCAGGCAACTAACCTATTTGAGTTTCCAACCCATTTATGGCTGCTGAATAATTTTGCGAAGTTGTTTTGGTCTTTGCCATATACTAGTCGGTTTTCTATATAAATTTACTCAAGATATCTTCTAGAGGTGATTTTTTCTCTTGCTGTTGAAAACAGGGAGAGGCTACTGCTGATTATTTTGGTCGTTACTCCAAGAGAAGTTAGGATACCAATCAGGGTTGTATGTATTTCTGAATGCATTGTTGTGTTGGAGTTGATAATTTTGTGCATAGTTAACTTCATCTATCTTTCGAGATGCCATATGATATTTCCCACTATTGTGAGCTCCACAACATATACCACAAACCAAAAATTTTGTTTGCATTGCTTTTGCTGAATTTCTCGTAGTCAAGTGATTTATCACATTCTTCTCTAAAGCTAACATCTATGTTGATAATGCTTAGAAAGCATCTACGTCATGTAGACATGTGTGTTTCTTATGTGTGGATTTTTCGGAAGGCCATAAGGCATTGTTGGCTGTCATCGTCTCATATAATTCCTCAACTTCATTAAGTGAAGTACTGAACTTGCAAATTTTTCTTAATACCGTGATTAAGACACTTCCTCATCAAGTCCTTAATTTCCCATGCTTCGTGAAAAGTCTCTAATTCATCCTATTGAAAAGTGAATATCTCGTGTCTTATTTTAATTACTTTCAATTTTGTGACGAATTTTTGTACGAGATCATTCCAAGTTCTAATGCTTCCAGCATGTAGGGCATCTAATCATTCTCTTGCTCCATCTCTGAGTGTGTGTGGGAAGAGTCTCAACTTGATCGCTTCATCAGATACTCCATGAAAATTGTAGTTTTGGTATATGTCCAAAAAGCGTGAAATGTGATTGTGTGGATTCTCATGAATTTTCCCATAGAATGATACTCCATTCTGGAACAATAAAATGATGTTCGTTCTCAATTGAAAGTTTGGCTATCCAAATGAAGGATAAACGATGCTTGATTGATTTGGTGCAATAAGTGGTGTGGTGAATTGTTCAAGTGGCAAATCATCTTCAGCAATCTTGACTCGTTGTCCAACTTGTGCTGGTTGCACTTCTCTGTTCTGTTATGTCATTATGTTCTCTCGTTGTTGCCTAATTCTATGGTTAAAAGTGCGTTCGATTTCTGGATCAAATGGTATTAGATTACCTACTCTCGAACTTTTCATGAAAGGACACTTGCAACGAAAATGAAAACAAAAACACATTACCCTATACTACAAAAAGAACAAAAAACAACGAAAAAATTTAAACCAAAACTATAATTAATTAAAAAAATTATAGCAAATAAACTAGTCATTGGCAGTAGCGTCAAAAACTTGTTCATGAAATTTCACAAATATACATATCTTAACAAGTAATAAAGTGGATTTATTAAGTCCGAATATCGTCCCACATATACTATTATCTACTACTATTATCTACTTTAAAATTTTAAACTAACACTGACTTCAGTTTGAATTAAAATAGTAACTAATGATCAAATCAAGTTTTGTTTTCTAAATGAAGTTCTAATAAATAAAATAACGAACTTTCATTAAAATAATAAAATCAAATTAAAATTGTAGAGAAGATTATATGATTGGATAGTTAGGATTTTCAATTTCATTTAGATTATTTATCATACATTTAATTTCATTGTATTTAACCATTTTTCATACGTGCCAACTATCGAATTAATCGAATGTAGTTAATGATCTCTCTCGAGCAACACTAATCATATTTGTATGCCCGAACTTACTATATTTCTATGTAAAAAATCACCAAAAATTGACGAAACATGATTAATTTCAGTTGAAGCTGCATCCTTTGCTTTTGCCGCCCACTATGCGTGAAATTATAAAATTAATTGCTACCTTTCTTCACTTCCTATCCGTTTGTATGTGTAAATATGAAAGAAAATTCGGCAGCCCCCCATTTTTGACTTCTCAACTTCTTTCAGTTCTCTCTTTTCCTAATTTTTTTTTTTCCTTTCTTTCTTCCCAGCACCTCNTCCTCCTATTGTGCAGGATTGTTTAGGTATATATGAAAGAAAACTACAGCCTCTGTTTTTCTTCCAGCCGACAGCTTCCTCAATAAAAGTTCAATTGAGGCTCATTTAATGTATTATTTTCTTCAAAGCAAGTCCTTCACTTTTCAAAGTACGAACTTTAATCTCTAAACTTTGCCTCCAATAATTTAGTCCCCGTACTTTGGATTTTTGCTATTTTTCGCTATTTTGCAATCTTTTCTTTAATTTTTCGTTAAACATAAAATTTTACCTATAAAATACAATTTAACATAAATTGGGTAGAATTTAATCCAAAAGACAATAAAATATCATGATTTAGGGAAACAAATAAGTGTATAAACTACACTTATCATGTGGAAATATTAAATGAACAATAGAAATTACCTAGAACATTGCGACATTGCTTCATTCGAAAAGAAAAGAAAATGAAAATAAAATCTTCATTAGATTTGTTTTTCATTGTCCATTGACTGTCAACACACATTCATAAAACCCACATTACTACTCACTAATTATCCTCAAATTTCTTGTAATTCACAACATATAGTCACTCCCAAGCATGCTCTGTGTTTGGTAGGTAAGCCCAAAATTGCATTCTTGAAAACCAAAAGATCACTTTTTTACAATGACAGCAATATTCAGCTAGTGATGAAAACTTTAATGTTGATAAAGTTGTATTTTAGATCGAATGTATTAGATATAATGTTTATTAAAAACTAATTTACAAATTTGTGAAATGGTTTACTTTTATATCAGGCATGTTAGTAATCCAGCTCATATTTTGACTTGAGCAGGCGTGTTATTGGAGATTGATTTAAGTACTCTTATTTTTTGGAACATAATAAAGTTGCTTTCTCTGAAATCAGAAGTCAAAAAAATTATAGATTACTTACCATCAAATTCTTCCAACTATCCGTCCAATGGAATACCATTCGGCAAAAATAAGACAGAACGCATGACAACAGAAAATTGTTTAAGCTTCTCATGGGTCCCAAGCTTTTAGTATCATTGCCTCTGATTTGATTACATGAAATGTATAGCATGTTAAGCTTTGGGAGATTGTTGCAGATATCAATCGGATGGAAATTTATAGAGAAAATAGTATTTCTAAACCAAAATTCTTCTGGAGAATAGAGATAGAAATCGTGCTAAAAATATCTGTTCGCAATAGTATCTCCTAGGTCATTAACTCTCTGTCATAATTCGTCCGGCAAGTAAAACCCATCTGTTACAAAAGAAGAGGTCTCGTCTTACCAGTTCTTATTCAAGTTTTCTGTTACTGGTCAAACTATTAATAGATAAAACTATGGAGACAAGCGTGGAAAGAATTGTTAATAATATATAGATGTAATTCTTTGTCATGGTTGTTTGAATATACATAACTTATCCATTGATTTTGATTAACGTGTCTATATGCATAAATATGAAAGAGAAGTTTCATGTCAGAAGATTTCAGAGAAAGGGCGATTCTTCTTGGACAGGGCATATAGCACAACCCTAAGAGAAATGCTACTTGTACAGGTTGGTTTAACAGATGGGTTTACAAAATGTTGAGCTAACAAGATTTCACACCATTTTGGACAAAAAACAAAGTTAAACCGGCCAATAAAATCTTGTCACCTCAGCACCGTAACCTCATCTATTAAAAAATCAATAAAAATAGAGTAATGCTATATAGCCCCACTAGGATTACAATCCTAATCTAGGTGGCGTTAATGTGTCATTAAATGATATGTGAAATTAAATACCTAGACTGGGATTGTAACCCCAGTGAAGCTAAATAACATTACTCGGTAGCATTTTCTTTATGTTCAATGTATGCTTTTAGCATAGCAGAGTGGTGGCAAATCCAACAAACTATAGTGACTTGAATTTTGACAGATAGTTTTTCTTTTGTCTAATTATGAATTACTACATCTTATTCATTTGTAAATTGATCTTGGAAATTACTTGGAAAGTAGGGAAGTTGCTTTCTTTCAAAAAAATAAAATAAATGAAAAAGTCACTGTCTATTATAAAATTAAAGGAATAAAAAATAAAAAATATAAGAGAAAAGTAGAGAATCAAAACTAAGTGTGTATTTTATTGAGAATTACGACCCGTATTTATTGGTTCAAAATAAGAGTTATAATTAAAATAAAATAGACTTTCTACACTAGATAAGACTTATTTATGTATCATGATAACACTAAATAATCATAAATAATTATCTTATTATTTTACAATACTCCCCTTTAATGATTATTTGCACAATAACTATTTTATTGAAACTTGTTTGGCAGAAACCCCGAGGAACAAAAATGTCAACAAATAAAAAAAAAAAAACAAAGTACAAAAAATTTGAAGTAAAAAACTGGTGCCTCGTTAAAACCTTGTCAAGAAAACTCAATGAGACAAAACTTGATCGAAAGAAAAAGAGTACAGCTACTTCTCATGATTTCAATTCTTGTAAGCAATCTATGTCTTGTATATGAATATCTTCAATATTGATGTCTTGTACATCAATACCTTCAAATAACACCGTCTTCATACAAAATATTTATCAACGTTTAATGACCATAGTAATATGATGATTCGAAATATAACTTTTATTGATATCTTCGGGAGTTTCATACATATAAAAACATTATTCTGATGCTAAATGTCTTGTATGTTATGAATATCCATTACATAAAAAATATGACTCGTTAAAACCTTATTAAGAAAAACCCTGTGGAAAAAATCTTAACAAAAGAAAAAGAATATATTATTCTTTTGAGTACGCTACAAAAGTTTTCTCATTAAAAATCATGTTACGAAAACTCAATATGGCAAAACTTTGGTCAAGGGAAAAATAGTACAACGCATATTTAGTCCCCTCGTGATAATTTCACTTGAATTATGCTTGAGAAATTAAATCAATAGTATCAAAATCATACAAGATATATTGTTTGTAATCACATTTTTACATGCATATCATGTCACGTTAATGAAATAAAGACTAGTGATACCACATGATAATTTATCTATTTATACAATTTTTCGTGAAATTCATTATGTAAAGAGTCGTACAATTTTACTTTTTCTATTTTCATTTCGCATAAGTATACATATTTAGGTATTAGATCTACAAATTTCAGGTTTCTCTAGTAAGTTTAATTTTACTATGACCGTATCCAAAAGCTTCATGTTTCTTTAGTAAATTCAATTTTAATGTGTCATTTTATTTGGTTAATCATTATTTCGATCGATATTTTTGACGAATTTATTTCAATTCCTCGCTATTCATAATATGATGTAGCAACATGTGTAAAAAGTATTGTCGACAACTTTTTCTTTCCTATTTTCGATTCTATTTATTTTTCTATAATGACATAATTTATTGAGATATCTCAATTTTCAATACTTCAGGTACTCGAACCTATTTCGGAGTTTTATAATTTGTTATGTCTAAAAACTCATTAAGAGTATATACCTCTTTAATGGAACCATCTTTTTTAATTTTTCCATTTTCGTTGGAGATTTTTATATTACAATCGAATATTATCACGCTTCAGGCATTTCATAAATTTATCAAATATAATATTAACTAATTATCATCCAGGACGTTAATTCGAGTTGGAGTATTTAAAATTGGTATATGAAATATTGTTGATCTCTTTGGTCAGTAAATGTATTTAAATAAATTATTTTCAAACTTCTGGTTTTGAATTATTTTTTGCGAAGATTTAGATAATGATGACGTTGTATATTATTTTCAACTTCTTAATTCCTCCCATTAATGCTGAGAGAATTTTTCAATCAAATTGACAATCAACAAACCGTTTTATAAAATATCGCCCATTAGAGCTTAAGATATTGTGTTCAAATCACACATTTACTCTCAACATTCTTTACTTTTCATCTTAATGTAATGTGGTGGATTAATTGCACATATATGCACTATCAAACAATTAGACGAAAAAATTAGGCTCAGACTATAAATCAATTATAATATGGAGAATTATGATGTTGACATGATACGTAATAGCATTCCATAAACGGAAATGTAGAATACTTTGTTCTCAATGAAATTAATTGAAGACGTTTAATAAACAATAGTGTTAAACCATTTATTGACGTCTCAACTAACACTTATTAAAAATTTGAGATTTATGATTACTAGCATTGACAAGACATACCATCTTGATTATATAATCTGAAAATTATTTTCATAATTTGAGTAGTAATTTCGTAAACTTCAAGTTGCAAACATCATGTAATCATCTAGTATATGCATCAAATCTATTAAATATAAATAATATTTAGATGGTCAACATGAAAGATAATATGGTACAAATTATCACCCTAATTAATTTTTAGAAGTACAGGGAATTCAATACATACTTTAACTAGTGATGGTTATTGACCAATTTTTTTGATTTCATTGGATTGAAGAATCTTTTAGTTCTTCACTGAATATCCAGTTGAATTTTTAATTTTGCATCATTATTGAACCAATGATGATCCAACTGGTCATATCAAATAATAAAATCAAATTAAACTTCTAATTCAATATAAGATATACTTCAATGATATACTAATATGTAATATTTTTGCTTCTTTTAAAACAATATGTTAATATTATTTTAGAATATTGAAAATTATAATCCGCACTCTTAAAGAGTATTCACATATTATTAAAATAAATTATATAATGATTTACTCTTTAGAAGTAAAAACATAATTTCTGTTAGATCATATTTAAGTATGCTCTCTAAGTATGCATTCGGAAGAGAGTAAAAATCTAACTAGAATATTTGTCAATAATAGTGTGATACTGCTACTTCAGAAGCAACAATATCTTATTATTTAGAAACATTAACTCTTCAGGAACCATGCATTATTTATAGAGCAAGTATTTTTTTCCCAGAAATCGATGGAATATTAAAATTATAATATTATGCTCTTCAAAAGTAATTAATATTCTTTTTTAAAATATTAATAATGTTGTGCTACTTTAGTAGCATCACCAAACTATTATTTAGAAAAATTTACTCTTCAAGAACATGTTTTTTAGCAACATTGTATTTTTTTCTAGAGCAATAAATCAATATTTTTCTAGAATATTAATTATACTATTGTATTAATTCAGGAACAACAACAACAACTCTATAATAGATTAATATACGAGTATTAGATTCATAAAATAAACTACGTATTAAAAAGAATAAGAACATGATAATTAATCAAACGATAAATAAGAAGCAAAAACTTAAGATAGATATACATAACTATTGACTATTATCAAATTGAAGAAAACACTTTTTAAGGACCAACATTACTTGAACACAGTAACTCAGTGAATAGAAGTTTATTATTTCACACTAATATTGTCTTCCACCATAATTACAGTGAATACGTGTGATTTAAAGGGGCAGCAACAATGAATATAAATCAAAAAATTGTTATGCAGAAGTGATAGGCTAAATAATTACAAAATGATAGGTATGCGTACGTGAATGACACTAAAAATTGCAGAATAAAAATTGACTGCCATAAAACAATGTGTATGGCCATAAAAAAATTGTGAACTCAGGCGAGGGAATTATTGCATGTGTACGATTGGAAATATATACTATCTTCTAACTATTTTCCTTTTTTTATTAGACGGGTGCTGATAACGTGTTATAAAATTAAATGAATAAAAGATAAAATATAGAGACTAAATAAAGAGAAAAGTAGAAAGTCAAAACTTAAGTGTTTATTTTATTGAGAATCAAGACTCGTATTTATAGAGTTTAAAATGAGAGTTACAATTAGAATGAAATAGATTTTCTACATTAAATAAGACTTATATACGTATCATGATCATCACTAATTATCTCATTATTTTACAACGCTATCAAATTTCTTCAAATATATTTTGATTTGCACAAGAAGATTAATTAGGGTAAATTACACCATCACCAACATTTGGACCTCGTTGCAATCTCGTCCACCCAACCTTTTTTGTGACAATGGATCCCGCCACCACCATATGTTTATCTTTGTGGCGACCACCAACAATTTCTTGATTTAATAACAATCTATGAAAATGTAACTTTTGGTGGAACTCATCCTTGAAATTGTATTGTAAGGGGAGGGTTCCCAAAGTATGCTTGTTATGAGCGATGTGGATACAATTATATCGTTACATTCTACCTCTCTTCAAAATCGACATCCAAGATGGCCTATTTTTCCGAGTAGGATGACTACACAGTCTTCTACTAGTAGCAATCCTTCCCAAGCGTCCCTGTCCACGAGGGTCCTCTAAGACTCGTGTAAAGGTAGACCTTACCCTTACTATGGGCTAATAGTTGAATAGTGTTCAAAGTTCTTATAAATCCATGGGATAAGCCTTTCACGAGTAATACAAAATACAACTAGAATATTAGTCTCTGAGGCATAGGTATCTATAATTTTTCATTGATAAATCAAAAACTTCTCTACATGGTACCCCGAAAATTGTGTTTCTCCAAAACAAATCAAACAAAAAGGCTGGATAAAAAAATCATTTCGAGAAAATGAAGCAGAAAGTATTGTCCAGTGAGTCAGATTAATACCCAGAAAATTGTGTTTCTCCGAAACAAATCAGAGCAGAAGGCTGGGAAAAAGGAAATTCATTTAAAGAAAATGAAGCATAATTAGTCCGGTGAGCAGCTGACACAACGAAAGTTCTAGGGTTTACCAGCGTAATCCCCGACAAAAGAAAATTATAAATCTCAAGAAAATAACTTCAAAAATGGAATTGTATTATTCAAGAAAACAAGGAACCTTTAAATAGTCTCCGAAAACCCTAATTTAAGCAAAAAGACCAAAATAGACATCCACTTAATTTAAACAATTAAAATGCGAAAGCTTCAATTATCCGGTAGGCTGCCTTAAACTGCAAATTTGAGGCCGAAAATGACGTCACGATTGGGACATGGTAGAGCGATGCGAGACATTTTCGAAACATGTTATAATAGTCATTCTGACACTGGTGCAAAAAGTTATGTCCGTTTCTTCGAGATAGTTCGTTTTGCCAATTTTCGATCTAATTCTTTTTTAAACTCTAACGTCAATTGTCCTACATCAGTAGCTCATCTCACTTTACACTCCTAAATATAGTCCTCGAAGTCGATCTCGTTGAATTTAATTTGTTCCAATGGTCAGTCCACATAACTCGCTCTTGGTCTTGTCTAATATATTCATGTATTCGAAATGTAATCTTAACGAGTCTCCACTCCTTTGGTTAAGGTGAATTGTTTACCCGGTTTTGAAATAGAAGACAATATGACTTTCTCATAATAAAATGCCCAATTTTATTCGAGAGTCATCAACTATTGTTAGTATATAAATTGTGAACTATGTTCGTCTTCACAATTAGCACAGTTTATTCATAATTTTCAATTGTAACCTTACCTTATGATATTTGCTCAAATAGTAACTTAACATGGAATTTGATAAATAAAATAAATTCATCTGATTGATGATTGAGGGTCATGCATGTAACTGAGGACAAATGTGCTTACACACCTGTTTTACTGAAAACACTAACTAAAACTTGAGGGCTTTGGCAGTGGGTAGGCTAAGTTCATGTTTTGCATTGGATGAAGTGGAGAACGATATTGCAAAACTTTCTGGTCTTGAGAAGCTGTGGGATGTCCAGAATTTACTACGTCCTCTCCATGTTTGTGATTGACAGAATCAATCCGTTCCAAGGTCTCAACAACTTCTTGCATTGATGGTCGGTCTTTAGGTTCATTTTCGAGACATACTAATGCAAGCTGAGCTATTTCTAATGCATATCTGAAAGGATATTTTCCTCCAAGACGAGAATCCATTATGTTCTTCAACTTCCTTCTGTCAGATAAATGTGGATTCACCCATTCAATAAGATTTTGCTGACCATCTGGACGATTTGGGTCAATTACCCTCCATCCCGTAAGCATTTCCAACATAACGACACCAAAACCATAGACATCACTCTTCACATACAAATGCCCTGCTTCACATTTAAGAATGGCATCAGAATATGAACAATTAATCTTTTCTTAATGCTAGCCCAATTTGCTTCTCAAATTACCTGTGGCAACATACTCAGGAGCAGCATAACCTTCTGTCCCGAAAACCCGTGTAGTCACATGAGATTTACTAGGGGTAGGACCTATCTTTGCGAGGCCAAAATCTGATATCTTCGCATTGTATGACTGGAAGAAATCTTGACCAGTGTCAAAAAATATAAATATCCTTCTAGCTATAAAATCTTCTGTTACCACAACTTATCCATCAATATTTTTATCCAGCTCTTAAAAGTATAAAACAACTAATATTTGTGGTGAAAATCTATTCTTGAAAGAACTATGTCACGCCTTATTATGATGAAAGTAACAAGGCAGAGTTCCATAATTCAAAAGAAGTGACAGAATATTAATCAGTAGTAAATCATCTGCACAAACTTACCCCGTCGAGCAATATGTTTGATGTCTTGAAGTCTCTATATATAACTTTTTTGTCTGATGCATGCAAGAATGCAAGTCCTCGAGCTGCGCCAATTAAAATCTTAAGCCTTATGTCCCATGGAAGAGGCAGAAGAGAAGAACCACCTGAACATGAAATGCTCAACAGAACTAATTATTTAGATTTTAGACCTAAAAAGAATATGGCCATCAGCTAATCAATGTAATATGGGACTTCAAATATTTATACAACAATTAATTCCCTTACTTCCGAAAAGGTGGGAATCTAAGCTGCCTTTTTGCATAAATTCATAGATAAGTAATAGCTCTTTATCCTCCCAACAGTATCCAAACAGCTTAACCAGATTTGCATGAGAAAGCCTTCCGAGGAAATTTATCTCAGACTGTAGAGATAAATGAACAAAATGCAGAAGTGTCAGAACAAATTAAGTTAACTATTAGAAATCAGTCAATTTAGGCTTGATCTGAACACAAAGGCAACATAATCTGCTGGTATAGGAAATAAATAACTATATAATGTTCTATTCTAGAAAATTGAACAAAACTATAAGTTGTATTTGTTTTTAGGCCACAATTACATCTCTAACTTCTAATTATGGCTTAATTTTGGCAATCTAAAAATGGACTCATAACAGACATTTTTGAAGGATTTCTAGAAATACACCCAACTACCAGAAAAAAAATTGTACATTATATCAAAGGGAATAAAAAAATTAAGAAGCATTAACAGAGATAAAAGGAATAACTTGGAAAGAATCTTTGTGTTTCTACCTTCTAGAATTAGAGAATCTCCCTTTTGAATGGCTAGTTGCACTAGAAATATAGCAAGGTTCTAGGAGTATCAAGGATACTAAACCACATAATAAGGAGACGATTTCCTTAATTTTAAATAGCAAGTTCTACGCAACGGTGATTAGACCACCATCTATGCTTTATGGTTCCGAGTGTTGGGTTGTTAAAAGGACAGCCTAAAAGACGAATGTAGCAAAAATAGAAATGCTACAATGACTGCAATTATTAAAATGGATAGATAAAAATGAGAATATACGCAAACAAGTGGATGTGCCATGAATTAAAGGAATGACGATTTCGGTTGTTGAGTCGTGCTTTGTGTTGACATGGTGAGGCTCCTATTCATAAGATTGATACAATTTTAGTAGTGCAGGTTAGAATATGGAAGGAGTACACAATTTTTCATGTCTTGTTTGCTAAGGATTTAGTTGCGTTAGATCTTCCATTATATGAAGTAATGAACAAAGAAAAATGATAAATAAGAATTCACATAGGTGTTCCCAAATTTATTGTTAATAAGCCTTAGTTTGTTGTTATTTTCTAAACTTGATACAATGACTAGCAAATTAAATAAATGGGCATGAGATGATGAAAAACCAAATATTTCCTTACCAACTCCAAATAGGCATACAAACTAAAATTATTAGGGTCCGTTTCATTGCAAATGTGGAATTTATGTGGAAAGAAAATAAATTACAGAGAATTGAATTGCCTAGAATTTGTTTTACTGAAAATTATTATTAATTGTGTTTGATTGGTATAATTTGTCGCCTAGAAAATGTTGAAAGTTTGGTGTCCGTTTGACTTTGTTTTCCATAAAAATTGTCAATAAAAGTGATAATTTTTTTATTATTGTGTCTAGAATTTTTTCAATTGCCAAAAAAAAAATGGTGGAAAACCAAAAACCACCATAACAAGAAAACAATTTTATTGAAAAGTCGGAAAAGGAGGCGTGTGAGTGAAAAATTGGAAAAGGAATTCCATGGAAAATGTTGGCTACCAAATAGCCCAAAACTTGGAAAATGAATTTCAGGTTTCAAACAGGGCCTTAGAGAAAGCAATATCAATTTCATCACTTAAACAACAAGCATAAGTTGCAGTCCAAAAATTGAATTTCAAATAGTAAATAGTTCTTAATGAACTTTACATTCACAGAAATAACAGCTGTTAAAAATGTTGCATTATTGACAAATCAAATATGAATCATAAAAGGAAATTATAATTCAAAGAAAAGATACTTCTATAGAAAAAATTATTACAAATTATTCAATAACAAATTGTTTATGAATCACCTGCCACTCTTGAAATCCTTGCAAGCTCTCAGCATTTAACCTCTTAACTGCAATTTCGGGTGCACTTCCATCAATGATCGTGGCTTTCTCATAAAGCCAGCCTTTATGAACTTTCCCAAAGCCACCTTCTCCCAACAATGTATCACTCCTAAAATTTCTTGTTGCAGCCTTCAGTTCTGAAAAAGAGAAAATCCTTAATCTGGGGAGAGGTAAAATTTCTCCTGTTGGACAAGCCTCATGGCCTCCACTTGCCTCCGAGAATTGGCCATTCCTAGAGAAAATCCTGCCTGTCAATGATATTATATTACTAGCTGCCTGAGATGGCAAGTGCATTATACAAACGCAAATTTAAGATGGAACGTTCTAACAAAGACAATCAAAGTTTTAGCGCACATGAATATTTAAGGTCATTTTTTAATTGATTATTTGCTGACATAGCATAAAACTCAGTTAACAACCATCCCAAACCATTATAATGGAATAGGAAAGGTTAAATTATCGACGAGACGAGACAAAACGATGCATCACCATCATCATACTCCCTGGAGGCTTATTAATTAGGTTACTTAGATGAATTGCTTATCCTATATTTCTGAGAGCATTGAAGCAAGATAGCGCACGAGTTAAAGTGGTACTCTCAATTTCAGAGATACATTGACTCAATGCCACTGAAGAATTGCAATATAACGAAGAAGATGATTCCATTGTGTTTCTAGACTCATGCTTCCTTGTGTTATCTCTGTACTACCCCAAAGGAAGCTCACCTAATATTCTTCATAAGAGAAAATACTAGGGCAGCCTAATGAGTGTGAAATTTTTTTGAAGTACCCTTGTAACACCAGAAATTGCGAAATATTACGTCAACCTAATATATATGCAAACTTCCAACATCTCCATGAGGTTGAACAATGGCCGAGAAGAAAATCATACATTTTTAGGCTCTATATATATACAACACATAAATATGAGGAAACTATATTAAAGCGACCATGATGGATATCCTCGAAAAGTTAAGGATTGGAGATCTTTTTTAGAAATCGAATGACACGTTAAAAAGACATTCGTATTCATGTACACAAAAATAAGCAGCTTGGTAGCGCCACGGGTTCCAATCTTTTCATCCATGCCAATTACTCTTTTTGACAAATCATACACAAACGAACACAGACATTTAAAAAGAGAAAAGCAATTCACACTACTCACACCCAGATGAGTTTGATACAATTAACCAGAAAAAAACCTGTAGTAAACTTCTCAGTGGCGATGGGCTCCTTGTTTATGGAGGAAGAACTGAAGCAAATCCCCATACAGAACACTTGTTTTTTTTTTTTTTTTTT
>CAIGRB010162136.1:161793-189514 GCA_903798255.1 Fraxinus quadrangulata
TTTTTTTTTTTTTTTTTTTTGCCTTCTTTCGTTTTGGAAATCAAAGCAACATATTATTGAATGACACTTCAACTAACTGCAGACGAGATAGAATAAGGAATATAATCACACTAGACACGATCACCACGATCTAAAGTAGCTAAAGAGGATAGTTTGTGGGCTATGCGTGGAGGCTAACCCTATGTTTTCCCTCTTATATATTCAAGAAACCCGTAAAATAAAATTATACTTACGATCCCTCCTCTATATATAATCATTTTCTGATCAAAGCTTCTTGCTTATTCTTCTTTTTCCTCCTCTTTATCTTTAATAAATATTGGACCCAGCTACGTGTACAAAAATGTTTATATAAGGAATTACATAATATTACGTGACACTCTATTATATGTCAGTTAAAAATACAATCAATTTTTTCATTCAATCGTTTTCTTTCACATCAATTATGTAATTTCTTATGTACTATTTTTATGTACAAGCAGCATAATCCATAAATTATTTGTTGACTAAATTCGAAACAGATAAACTCTAATCTGCCTTTCTTCAACTTTTTGGATTTTAATATCACAGAGATTGCCAACGGATGGGTATACAAAGACTGAGTCATGGACTGGGAAGGTGGCCATCGTCAATTTTTTATTTTTAAATTATTAAATTAATAGAAAACATATGAAGAATAAGAGCAGAACGATGAACGTCAAAATTCTAGATTATACAACTACAATATGGTCAAATTTTCTACATATGTGGAACGCTTGCAATATTTATTTTGAGAAAATTAGAGCTGGGTCTTAATCTATGTGAAATAGTGCATACACATCCCCAACCTTCCATTTAGAGCATTTGAATCCCCGGCCTTTGTCTTTATAGCTTCTGAGTCCCCAACCTTTGTGATGTAATGGAAGCGTTTAGAAACCATGAACACATTTAAAGACCCTTTGATACTGCGAATACTCGAGAATTTAGTAATTAATAATTTGTTGATTCAAAGTTGAATGCCAAACAACCGATACAAAATTTATCATTCAAAGAATACTCTTCGACGCCTCAAAATTAGATATATTGCCAATTGTATGGAATAGTACCTGCGATTTTCTGTGAACTAAAATGAATAGAAGAATTACCAAGCATTTATGCGTACGTACCTGTCAAAAGCTTAATGGACTTTGATACTATATTAAAACTTGAAATTTCATCTTAAAAGGTCAATCTTGTTAAGAACAGTAACCAAAATCCTTATAAGTTTGTCTATATTTTCATCTTTATTCGATGTGGGATTTTATTCCCTAAAGAGTAATCCAAGGTCTTATAAGTTAATCTATATTTTCATCTTTATTCAATGTGGAATTTCACCCCTTGAGAAATCCAAGTCTTCACGGGATGTTTGGATTGCTACCCCAGTAATGTATGAAACAAGATTAAAAGAGTTGAAGTGAGGTAATATATAAGACTAAAGGTATGTTTGCCAAATAAGACCATGGCTTATAAACCATGTCCCACAAAATTTTATGAATTGAAACAAGAAACATATATAAGGTTTAACTTATTTCTTATCTTGTGAGGTACACAATCCGCATACATTTTCAAGTTTATCCCTTGAAGGGCTGACAAGTTCCCAAGTTTCATTTGGAATACTTCGTGAAGAACTTGAAGTGCATGACAATTTAATAAACTTCCTATTAATGAAAATGCGATATGTGCGAATAATAAAACACATTTGAATGATGAAATTCACACACTCTTTATTATATGACTCTGTTTGAAAGAGAAGATTGGATACAGCTATCTCTTGTGAAAGAAAAAATAAAATCATATCCATTATAGTATTGAGCTGACATCAATCTTCCCTGGTCCCCAAATAAAACGCGCAAACAAAATATGTCGCCCTTAATATGTTGACATTTACCTAACACAAGAGAAAATGAAAGTTATTAACGTTAACATAGCCACGTATAAGCAAAATATAATAGAAGATTTTTTGGGAGTAGTAGAGTTTAGATTCCGCCACGTATAAGCAAAATATAATAGAAGGTTAATTTGTTGAAAATGGTTTATTAACTAGTGAATTGGGTCAACTTTGAGCTCCAATTTGAGTAGGACCCGTAATTCGATTTTAATGGGATCAAGCATATTCACGTTCTACTCCGCGAGTTGATTAACATGATATACTTATTTATCGAAAACTATTCAGAATTGAATGAAATATTTGATGTCAAAATACTTCATATGAAACTATAAACTAGTGAAAATTTTTGATTTATTAAAAATTGCAAAACATTTACATAGGAAAGTTAGGAAACTTTGGTGTAATTTATATAATGGAAGTTTGGGAATTAAGTTTGAAACCCAAAAGGTACCAATAGTCTTTCGAGGTGGAGGTGGAATTTTGTCTCAGGAAAGAACGAATTTTGTCTCTTATGGAAGCTGTACAACGATCTGCACATTTGAAGGTAGCAAATTAATTTTAAGAAAATTGGAGTCGGTAAGCTCAAATTAACTTTTTGATCCTGTTAATCATATTCTTACGCTGTGCAAATTACTTGAGGTAATTTTGTCGGTGTTTTTTACATTCAGATTATTCGAATGGAGAATTTATACTCCAGAAATAACATAATTAAATATGCATAATGAAGCTATTAGAAGGGACAAAATTTTATGATTATAATATGCTTTTATAGTAAGATGGAGTACTTGTGGTGATCCAGCACATGACTTTTAAAGAGGCATGTTGCTCCAAGATTAATTTAAAAACTTATTTCTCTGTCCACTAAACAATTGATTATACAAATTTATTCCTTGTCAAAATAGTTATAAATATGGAAATATTAAACAATTAATTATACAAATTGTAGCAAAGTTTAGCACATTTGAAGGCAGCAAATTCGTTTTAAAGAAATATCATAGAGTCGGTAGGCTCGAATTAACTTTCTGATCATGTTGATCATATTCTTACGCTGTGCAAATTACTTTAAAGTAATTTTTTCAGTGTTTTTATATTCAGATTGTTGGAATGAAGAATTTATACTCCAGAAATAACATAATTAAATATGCATAATGAAATTATTAGAAGGGACAAGTTTTTTTTATTATAATATGCTTTTATAGTAAGATGGAGTACTGGTAGTGATCCAGCACATGACTTTAATTAAGAGGCATGTTGCTCCAAGATTAATTAAAAATCTTATTTCTCTGTCCACTAAACAATTGATTATACAAATTTATTTCTTGTCAAAATAGTGATAAATATGGAAATATTAAACAATTAATTATACAAATTGCTTGAAGGTAGAAAGTTTAGCACATTTGAAGGTAGCAAATTCGTTTTAAGGAAATATCGTGGAGTCGGCAGGCTCAAATTAACTTTTTCATCATGTTGATCATATTCTTACGCTGTGCAAATTATTTTAAGATAATTTTGTCAGTGTTTTTATATTCAAATTGTTCGAATGAAGAATTTATACTCCAGAAACAACATAATTAAATATGCATAGTGAAGCTATTAGAAGGGACAAAATTTTATGATTATAATATGCTTATATAGTAAGATGGAGTACTGGTGGTGACCAGCACATGACTTTAATTAAGAGGCATGTTGCTCCAAGATTAGTTTAAAAACTTATTTCTCTGACCACTAAACAATTGATTATACAATTTTATTTCTAGTCAAAGTTGTGATAAATATGGAAATATTAAACAATTAATTATACAAATTGCTTGGAAGGTAGCAAAGTTTTTTTCTTTGAAAAATCAAAAGAATAAGAAATACCTTTGTAGACTTCTTCCGAGTTTGTATTCAACATAATTTATTTTGGTCGATAATGTTTTTGTTGGGGATTGCAGGATAAGATATGCTATATGATATAAGATTAATTCAAATATTACATGAGAGAGAATGTTGATTTATGTTATGGTTTTGTTACATGTATCGCTTGATTTATGTTATTTGTTTATTGGTATATTTCTTGTTGGTGTGATTTTATTGAAGCAAGTTAAGAGTGGCATGAGTATTCGGCGAATATTTGCAATTGTGTCATATGTTGTAATTAACATTATATTGGGAATGTTGTGCTTGAGCCTCAATAATTTTTGTCTATTGAAAATTGTTATATTGTTATGTTTATTGAGAAATAATGGTCTTCGAGATAATACGCATATATGAGGATCAATTGAAAATATATCTTCGGTTGTGACTAATTATTAAGTCTCTAAAGAACTAACTCAGCCTGGTCCACAATCATTCTTTTGAGTTTGTTTGAAGTAAATGAGTTTTTAAAAAATAATTTTTTGGAGAATGTGTAATTAAAAAGTAGAAAAAAAATTTAGGTTTATGTGGAGAATATTTTATTGTGTGAATATGTGGTTAAAAATGAGTACAAGAAAAAAAAAACTGTTTTGGAAGAATAATTGTCAAGAAAGGGGCTTAGTTTAATTTTCCCTTTTTAACATATTCTTGAAAGCTCAACAGACTATTGATTACAATCAAAGAAATTCTGACCTAGTGAGAAAATTCACATTTAGCAAAAGAAATGTAACCCGCCCTTTTCTTGGTCATGTTCAACTTAGTGAGAAGATTAATTAAGTGCACCGGTGTACGTACGATGTTTAAAGCCAGTGGCATATATTGCTGATTTATAAGCAAATACCTCTTTCATTCTTCTTGCAATTTATGCGGTTAGAATTTCAGCATTTCTAGCTCTGAAGTTGCAAAAATATTTGAAAGATTTAATATAGGGAGTTCTCATACAAAGTTTTTTTTTTTTTTTTTTCCCCAGAACGGAAAAAGTTGTAACTTTCATTCAACTCATCAACGACAGAATATAACGGGGACTACAATCAAATCAATACATTGAAAACTCATTGGCAAAGAAATGCAAAGGCAGTACGATTGCAGACCGCTACATTCTTACAAGGGAAACACCACTTGTACAACCGAGGTGACAACCTCAGTTGACAACCTTGATTGCTTTAAATATACTTATGTGTATTTGTTAAAGCATAAAGATGGAGTCTTTAGTGCCTTTAAAATATATAAAATTAAAGTTGAAAATTAATTAGGAAGGAAACTAAAAAATTTAAGAAGCGATAGAGGTAAAGAATATCTCTATTGAATTCAATATGTTTTGTAAACAAAATGGAATAATACATCAATATTTTGCACCACGAACACGGGAATAAATTGGTCTAGCAAAAAGAAAAAATAGGACATTCTTAAAAATGATAAATACCATGTTATTGAATTCTGAATTATCTTTTAATCTATGGGGTGAAGTCTTACCAAGTGCTTGTCATATAATAAATAGGATTCCTATGAAAAAGAATAAAATCTCTCCATATGAAATATGGAAAGATAGGAAACCAAATATTAATTATTTCAAAGTGTGGGGTGTCTTAATTATTGTATGAACACGGATCACAAGAGAACCAAATTAGATCATAGAGGTATCAAATGTGCATTTGTTGGATGTGCTCTAAATAGTAAAGCCTATAAGTTATTAAATCTTGAGTCAAATGTTATAATAGAATCAAGAGACATGGAATTTTTCAAAAATGTATTAGTAGCAAGAAAATCTCAAAATAATAAAGATATTCTGAATTCTAGAGACCACGAGAAGAGACATGAATATGAACCTCGAAGAAGAGAACCAGAAAGGAAAAATGTCTAGGATCGAATGAAACATATTCCCAACTTATTTCTTTCTACTTAATTGAGGAAGATGGAAAGGACGTTATAAGAATAACTCCTTTTGTTCTTCAAATCGAAAGTGATTATAAAACCTATAAGGAAATGTTTTATAGAGATTGTATCTTCTGGAAAGAGACAATAAATAATGAAATGAATTCTATTATTTCAAATAATACTTGGGAAATAGTTGATTTACCAAAAGATTCTAAAGCCATTGGTTTCAAATGGGTGTTTAAAAAAAAATACAATTTTGATGGAACTCTTAATACCTACAAAGTGAGATTAGTAGGTAAGGGGTATCAAAAGAAATGAATAGATTACTTTGAAACATATGCACGTGTGGCTAGGATAACCTCTATAAGGATCTTGTTTGCACTGGCATCAATTAATGATTTACATGTTCATTAAATAGATGTAAAGAACATTTTTAAATGGAAATCTTGAAGAGGTGGTCTATATGGAACAATCAGAATGGTTTGTTCTACCGAAAAATGAACATAAGGTGTGCAACCTAATCAAATCATTATATAGATTAAAATAAACCCCTAAAAAGTGGCATGGAAATTTTGGCTCTAAAATACTATCAAATTGTTTTAATTATAATTCGGTAGACAAATGTCTTTACACTAAATTAAATGATAGTGTAATTATTTTAATGTGTCTATATGTTGCTCATCAACAACAATATACACAGAATTAAAGAAACGAAGATATTTATATCCTCAATGTTCAAAATGAAAGATCTTGGACATGTTGATACTATTCTTAATATCAAAGTTAAAAAAGATAGTGTGGGTTTTACATTGAGTCAATCACATTATATTGAAAATGTGATAAAAAGTTCAAACACTTGAACATCAAGGAGGCTAATACTCCTTTGGATCCAAGTATCAAATTGTTAAAAAAAATGATGGGAGAGCAATAGCTCAAATAGAATATGCAAGTGCAATTGGAAGTCTGATGTACGCGGCACAATGTACAAGACCTGATGTAGCCTTTGCTGCGAGAAAACTAAGTAGGTTTACTAGCAATCCAAGTTCCGAACATTGGTTGACCATCGCTAGGGTTCTTGTTTACTTAAAGAAAACCAAAAACCTTAGACTACAATATACAAAATTCCCTAAAATCTTGGGATGATGTACAGACACTAGTTAGATATCGAGTGTAGGAGAAAATAAGTCCACTTCAGATTAGGTATTTACTCTTAGAGGAGGTGCAGCTTCTTGGAAGTCTAAGAAACAAACTTGCACTACTCACTCAACAATAGAGTTTGTAGCATTGGCCGAAACTGGAAAAGAAGCTGAGTGGCTAAGAAATCTGTTATATGAAATACCTTTAGATATAAAGAGTATTGCTTCAATACATATCTTGTGTGATAGTCAAACTACTCTTTCTTGAGCATATAACGAAGTATATAATGAAAAGTCTAAACAAATGAGTCTAAGACACGAATATGTAAGGAAATTAATAAAGTATAGAATAATTTCTCTTACACATGTTAAGTCCAGTGAGAACTTAATTAATCTGTTTACTAAACCTCTCACGAGAGAGTTAGTAAGATTGACATCAAGTACAATGGTGTTGAAACTCATTAACTAAATCCACCAATGATAGCAACCCTACCAAAAGTATGCTAAGCAAGTATATTTAGGTTCAAGGGGTAATAACAAATCATTCGATAAGTGGATGAATTTTAACACTACTAAATTTATTAAACCTTATCTTTGGTAAATAGTGTTAGTTGTTACTGTTGGAGGGATGAGTTATACTTAAAAACTCTTAATGAAGTTCAGTACGGGTTACAAGTATCTCTAAAAGTGACAAAGATGCTGAAAGAATTTCACCCATGTAAATTTTGATGTAGTATCGCCTCATTAGAGAGTTGGAGTTTTCTCTCTCTTTAAAAAATCAAAGAAAAAGAATAAGTGCAAGTCCATATTAGCATTAAGCGAGTTAAAGGAACTTGTGAAAAATATAATACTTGTGTGTGTGATTTTATCGGCATTGTCACAAGGAATAACTAGTTCAAAGATTTCTAGCTACCTAAAATTTCGATAATACTTTATGAGATTTACGCTATGGTTAAATTCAAATCGAAATATATTTAATCATTATGCATGAGTATTGATATTTAATTATGTGATTAATATTGATTTTGAACAAGTTGGGGATTATTGTAATTTTGTTGTTCAAAATCAATTTGGATGAATTTAAGAAGAAATCAAATTATGCCATATTTATGGTTTATGTGACCATATAAGCCTTTGAAGCTTGCGGTCGCATGTGACCTTCCAGGGCCAAATGTGACGGCCAACGTTATAGCCATGCAATCTCTATGCAGTCGCATGGTTATAAAAAATAGTCGTTTGTTGGGTTTTTTCTAAATTTTCTGGTTGTTCTTTTGGTGAACCTATGCAATTTTTCATGATGAAATGAAACCAGTTCGTGTAGAGATGATTGAAAATTGTATATACATGATAGTAATCATCCCTAAAACATAATATGAATGTGAAAAACCCATTATATAATTCATCCAAAACTTGAAGAAATTTTTTATTTTTCACATATTCAAAGCCTTAGTTTTTCACTTGTTCATTTGAAGAATTACTTTAATTTTGGTATTCCTACAAACTATTTACTATTTCAATCATTTAAAAGTTATAAGAAATTAGGCAAATATCGTTTGAGGACAATGATATATTCTTCGTTTTCAAGCTTTTGCTGGATTTTATATTCATCATCTTCTTCCTTTATTTTCTCCATTGCTATATTTTTTTGATAACATGCCCTACCTGGCAAACATTGTTCTGGAAAGAATCGAGCAAGGAAAACACTGAATTTATCAAAAAGTCCGCGGAACGTTCAGCAACCTCCACCCCCCCTTCATGTAAGGTATTGATAAAAGCTGCTTTATTTTCGCCCACCATCCCAAAAGCATCCAAAACCCATTCACAGAAGAATAGAGTGTGGCAATTGGATTCAAACAGACCACTGCAATGACAGCCTCGTTCACGAGCATTCTTTGTGACAGAAGATTAGAACTGGAAGGGAAAGCATGGTGAAAAAGGCAGTCATTCCCTTGATCATGTATGGGAGTAATTGGCTTGAAGGACGGTGACCAGGGCAGCCAGGGATCAATGAAAGGTTATATTATTCGCTCTCAATTTTCAACTCTCCATTGAATCCCACTTGCAATGAACTCATGACCCCATAATAGGCTTTTCCAAAAAAAAAAAAATTGAAGAACCATTTTTATCTGCTGCTGTAAGTAATTCCATCAGGAAAATATTTCCCCTTCAGAATAATCACAGCCAACCCACGTAACTTTCTTGCTTGAAAATATATTTCCTTGCAGTGTTTCTCATATCATCATTCATGATTAAGGAAAATTACTTTCCACTATTGAGTAATCTTGGGTATAAATGCATTTTGTGATTTTCATTTCAATTCAATACAATATTTGTTGTCCTGGTTACTTTCAACTTTCACGGGCTTCTACAGGAAAGAGTTTTTTATTCAGGTCGATGAGCCATGTTTGACATCAATTATGTCACAAGAAATATTCAATGTATTAGTTATATCATCTATTGCAGAATATTTACTATATAGAACCTGTCTGGGAGGGATTTACCCAAGATTTTTAGCCCAAATATGACCGTTGTCTGCCTTTCCATTGCTGCCAGGCATTTAAGCCATCAGTAGAAACTATCACCTAAAAAATGGTAAGTCTATAGTACCACTTTTATTACTTTGAATTACTTTGTACACATTTCTTCCAATCATCATATTTGACTATTCTTAAAGGGCATCTTTGAAAATTGTGATAATTTAGTCGAAGGGCCAACAAAGCCAACAGCTACAATGGGCCCCACTTTCGAGCTGCCCAACAGTTATAAAATTGCTTCAAATCTTGGAAAAATCCCTTCCAAACAGGCACATAAACTTGAATGCAGATATTTAATCAATAGCTTTGCATCTCAAAAGGTATAAAACATAAATTTTAAGTAAGACTCAAATCAGTTCCGCATAAGTAAGTGAAATGACTCAAATTAACTACATATTTTCACGAATTATAAGGTCATGGAAAATGTATTGCTCATAACCAAGTATCTCATAAAAGAGAGTTTACAAATTTCCTCCACAATATCTCTGACATGTGTGTTTTTGCACATTTATTTAATACTTAAATATTTTTATTATTGATGAAAGAGCAAATATCGACTCACAATTAGGTAATTTTGATTTTTGTAGATCTTAAACCCCAAATGGAAAGAGAATGAAATGGATCAAAAGAGTACAAAAACATGAAGTTGAGAATCAAATTGCACAAGGGCAGGAAGTTTGAGAACTTGGGAAGCAATTTATGGAGGGCAAAAGTATAAAAGTAAACATTATGGGGCTAAAATGTACAAGATCAAACTTTAGGGACCTAATATACAATTAATTGGAGCACTTGACTGCAAAATGAAAAAGGCCCCTGGCTTTCACATGGGGGCCGTTTTAATTGTATCTTCAAAACTCGGGGGCCATGGCTGCAAATTCTGAAACGTGTTGAGGGTTCTAATTTGGAGAAAACACGCAGACACTAAATTCAATTTTTTCTGCCTCTTTCTTGCTGCCTTCTTTTCTTTTCATTTTTCTCTTTTCTTTTCATTTTTCTTACTTTTCTTTTTCCTTTGATTTTCTTTTCTTTTCCTTTTCATTTTACTTGTAATTTTGGGGGCAGGATCAAAAGTACAATGAGAATCAACCAAAGGAGGTTGAGAGATTTTAGAAAATCAAATTCAAGCCATTAACATCTTCAAAAATCCAACAAAAGGGATTGTATCTTTAATCTTGTATTTTCTTCTTTATTATCTCCTATTTGTAATGTATTGAAAGAAATGTTTTTCTTTTTATCAATTGTTTAACATGAGTTAAATATTTGTGTTGAGATTTATGATAGTAGTTTAATCTAACTTTAATTATTTTTAATATTTACTTTTTAATGTTAAAATGCATATTTCCATGTGTATTTCTTGCATTTTTATTTATGTGGTTAATAGATTATTTTTTTAGATATTTGTATATCGTTAGAAAGAAGATTGTGCATTCTAGATCAAATAGTAAAAATTCTAAGTTCTTTTATAAGATAGATATATACACCGAACCCTAGGTAATCCAGTTAACTATTTTCACAAAGATTTAATGCAGTTGTTTGGTTTTAATCGACATAGAAATATAGTAGATTAAACCATTCAATTATGGTTAATTTCGCTCAAGAGAAGTAATTAATTAAACTTGAAATTTTGGATCTAACATTGTAAATGAATAATTTATTAATTAGCTTGTGAAAAAATTAATTAGGTGACGGTTAAGCGAAATCATAAATTTCAACCACATTTTCCTCCAAAATTTTCCATGTTTTCTTATTTTGTAGATTTTTAGTTATTTTCCAAAATCAAAATTTTTAATGTGTGTGTTTCATTGTTAGAATTAAATTTATCAAAGTTGTATAATTGAAAGTAAAAATTTCTCGAGGAATCGATAACTCAAACTCAAAAAGTTTACTTTATTACTTGAACACAATTCGTGCACTAGCGATTTGCACTTTCCCAACGAACAATCTCCTAAACCCATATTTACAAGATTGAAGCACGTCGTTCTTTTCTACCTCATCCAGCAAGTAAAACCAATTCGTTACAAGAAGTTCTTGGTGTCTAGTTCTTGGCCAAGATTTTGTTAGATTTGAAATACTATTTGGAGGACTTATCGGTCAAACTATTAAGAGATGCATCTATGGAGACAAGCATGTAAAGAATTGTTAATAATATATAGATGTAATTCTTTCTCATGGTTGACTGAATTACATATGTTGTGCATTGTTCTTGATAAAATGTGTCTATATGCATAAAAAATAGAAGTCTCATACGGCATAAGATTATGTTGAATGTATTCTTTTACAGTGGAGAGTAGCAACGATTCAACAAATGACTTGAAGTGATTTGAATAGTGACATCTATGATTTTTCTTTTGTCTATTTTTGACTTCTTATTCTTTTGTATGAAATTGCTTTTGGAAATTACTTGGAATATAGGGAAGTTGCTTTCTTTTGGGGAAAAAAATGAAAAAAAGTCACAATCAAATTCTTTGGAAATACTTTCGTTAGTATTGTTTAGGGTAAATTATAGCCACCGGCCCCCAACCTTTGGACCTCGTTGCAATCTCTTCCCGACCTATTCTTGTTACTGGTGGATCTTCAAACCTCAATTAATTACAGACATATTTCCACGTTAATTTATTTTTTGTTCCACCATATTATAAATAAAACCTAATTAAAACACATTTTCAATAAATATACCATATAGCAATTATACAAATATAACCTTACCTAATTAAAAAATTGGTAATTATATTCACACAATACTTTTATCATTTATACCACTTTAGTTGGACTTTTTTCTCATTCTTTTTTATTGTAGAACTTATGTCCTTATTTCTACAAAATTGGCACATGGATACCAAATAAACTCCCAACTTTTTTTTCCTAATTACCGTGTCCCCTGGAATCCATTTGTTCGATATGGCCCATATAAAGAAGGAATTTTTTTTGTGGAATAATTTTTTTATATACAAATTGGTAGGATAATTGCATAGTTTCGACTTTCATGACACTTCATAGATCAGGGCAAGATTGACTGGTAAAGATACCTAATTAATGAAAGGTCCAAATAGTTCATCATCTTTTCTTGATCTAGGAGCTAACTGCCTCCAATTTCTATAATAAGATCAAGGGATAATGATCCATGCAGCTTATTACAATTCCATCCATACTCATTAGGTGAATTCCAGAACTAGTGCCTTCTGGGAATAAGCATGAATTACTTTGTGGCACAAGGGCCCAGACTTGGTACATCTATCAAACCATAAAAGATCTTCCTAGCTTCCAGTTTCCATGCTAAATGAGGTCATAACAATATTTAGCTTGCATCATCCACCCCCAAAAGATTTCCGCTGTCTAAACTTCCACCAAAGTTTGCAGTCAAGAGCCTTGTTCTATGATGCACCGACGTTGACAAGTGTATCTAATGCGATACGTGTCGGATATGTTGATACGCAATTTTTCAAAAAAAGTAATGACACAACACGATAATTAAATTATTTAAAATTCTTTATTTATATAATATAAATTTAAGTTTTATACTTGTTATTAATTTTTTTTGTTGAAAATTTTTTAAATATGAATACCTATTTATTATTTAATAATAACTTTGAACTAAAAATATATAATATTTCTGTAAAAAAAAAAGAAAAATAATGATGATAAAATATCTTAGAAGTGTCGATATCGACATATATTGGATATTGACATGTCACACTAATTAAAGTGCCTATGCAACAAAGATGAGAAGAAAGGTGGGATGGTGGCCAGTGGCAATGCCGCAATGCTGAGCAACAGTGGATATTCTCTCTATCAGTATGATTTTTTCAAACGGATTAAAAAATCTTATTTAATATTATTGAAAAAATAATTTTTGCTAAAAACTTTTCTGATTTACTTTTATTTAATTATTAAAAACTAGTAATAAATTAGTTATAACTAAACAAATTAAATACGAATATATTAAAAAATAAACAAAATAAAACATTCCCAATAAAGAAAATGATTATATAATTGGAACAAGAAATTAAAAAAAGTCAACTTATATAAATTGGACGGAGGAAGTATTAAATTTTGCTGGTATTATAAACCCAGGTATTGAGGAAGAATATAAACTAATTGGTGATTTTAGATTTTGATCTTTTAGGGACAAGTCGTGCACAATGCTAGAAAGATTTTGAAGTAAAAAATAAAAAATAAATAAAAAATCAAAGTTCTGAAATTATGTGGGGTCAATGGCCGTCATACATGTGGCTCCACTAGGGATGACAAAAAAGCTCGTCGACTCGGGCTCGATCCGAAAAAAGCCTGAAACGGACCCGACTCGAGCTCAATTCCACTGAGCCGAGGCTCGGGCCGAACCCCATTTTGGGGCACCACCTTGAACTGGGGCCGGCCAGTGTGGCTCCTGCAGCTCAAGCAGGTAGCAGCTGCAATGCTGCTGCCCAAGCAGGCAGCATGCTGTTGTCTGCCAGCAAGCAGATAGCTTTTTTTACTGTCTGCCACAGGCAGTACAAGAAAAAAAAATTCGAGCCGGCCCAGCTCGGACTTGGCTCAGCTCGGGCCAAAGCTCTTGCCGAGTCTTTTTTTTCTTGGTCGAGCTTTGCTCAACTCTGCTCGGGCCGAAAAAAGCTCGAGTCGAGCCCGAGCTTTTTTTTTCCGGCTTGGTCTCGACTCGACTCGTTGACATAGCTAGGCTCCACTATTAATTTCCACTATTAGGAAGTTACAGACTTCTTGAATTTGAAAGTACTAAAATAAATTTACTCGATCACTTTCAAGTAGCGAGTTAAAAAATAAATCAAAGTTGGAGAGACATTACACACGACATTTGATCACGAAAAGTCTGATTAAGTTGTATGAAATGTAGTTGTATTCTTAAGTTTTACATTATTCTCTCAATCTCTGACTTGCCATTTATTATTAACACACAAGTAAAAAATCAAAGTTTATCGCCATTTACTATTAAATTAGCTATTCTGTTAGTTTAAAATTCAAACTACTAACAGATTTTAAGATTAGTGTTGTTGCGAGCCTCAATTTTATGGAAATACCTTAATGGTAAAATACCATATCTTAAAATCAAAACGACAATCTACCTATAAAGACTGAAAAAATCAACATATAAAATTATAAATACTTGAACTATTCTTCTTTTCAAACTGATAAAAAAAGAAAAGAAAAGAAAAAAGAATCGACGTTATTTCAAAGGTACCGTCATATCGACCTCAATACTCGCACAAAGTTATCATAAGTCACAAAATCTAATTAATTAAAAACACTATTTGATCTCAAAAGTCAAAAGCAAGTGTTTCAATTATAATTGGGAAAGTAGATGTGTGTCATGGACATGTTGTTTTCCTTGTAAAGTGGCTTCTTTTGAATTGTCTCGCCATTTTAGCACAACCCTCAAGTCAAAAAATACGACCGTTCCACTCTTAAACCGTTAAGATTTTAAACCTACTAAAAAAAAAAGTCAAAAGTATTTTTTGCAATCTGTCACTTGGAAATAAAGTAATCAATTTTAATTTATAAGACATTTTTCTACTTATATAAGTAATCAATTCAAAAATAAAGTCGAAAACGTTTTCGAGGATGAACCGCAGAAAGAATCAGAGCATCCTAGGAAGAATTAAATATATACAAATTAAAATAAATATTCGAATAACGTTACTCATCTGAAAATTAGAAGATTATCGGATGTGACAATGATTCAACTACAATAAATTGATGATCGTGCAGACAATAACCTTAATCACAAATTACCTTTCAAAAAGCTTAAATTATTATTTTGGATTTAGCAGACAGTTAAGTACAATGAATATTAGTCAAATCGACCATTGAATTCCTCATCATAGGTTACTCTCATGAATGGATGGTTTACACGTTCTTTTTATGATCTGTGAAGTTCTCTTCTACTTTTGCTTTCGAAGGTCATTTGTTTGACCCACTTAATCCCAAAATTTGCAGTACCTATAGTTTCGGAGTAGTCTTCATTGCATCTTTATTATCTGTATCTTAATAATTATTATTCAGATTCCGTATGTCTCACAACTTATAAGCACTCGAGCACTTTCAAACTTGCTCAGAAACTTAGTTAATTAATTTTATCAATAATCACTGAATTTTCTAACAAATTTCAAAATGGTTATTAAAATAATTTTCTTACCCTATTAGTCACTGAATCTTATAAAGGTGACACAAATAGTTATTCAGTTAGGGAAACGAACATAAACTCCTACTTATCGCCGTTAACTGTAACAGTACTTATAAAAAATGATTAATCAATATATTGGATATAGCCTTAAATCGATATTTATTTTGACATAAATCCTTTATAACACATGGGTTTTTCTTGGGAACACGATAATATCTTGCTTTATGTACAGAATAACGCTTGTTAATTAGTCCAATGTGATACTTAGTGGTGACAAGTAAATTATTACGCTATTTTCTTCTATATGGGATGACCTTTTGTGAAACTACTATAAACTTCGGTCACCAATAAAATTTACTTCAATTATTATTATAAAAATTCTTATAAACTTCAGCCATTATTGATGAATTTCAGCCCTTGTTTAACCCCATTATATAACCACTCATTTTTCTTCAAATTCGTTTTCAATCACGTATTTTTTCAATGAAAAATTTATCCATAAATTTAATTAAAAACATAACTTTTTAACTACATATTTTTCAAAAAATCTAATTTCTCAAACTTAGTTGCATATGAAGGCCGACAAAGAGACAAGCCACAGAAAAAGCCTATGGGTTGGGAAGCAACCAATTGTAACATTCGGCATATTTGTAGGCAACCAGCTGTAGCTTGGCATAAATATGGGAAAATATTTGACTTTTCAGAAGTTAGAGGATGTAAAAAGCTAAGTTTAACCAGTTCCGTGAGAAACGAAATATCAACTGTTTACTCTTGAATTAATTTAGATTATAAATTATTTATACTAGGGAACCACCGGCAATTAAAGTTGAATAAAGAGTATTTATTAGAATAATATTATTTAACACCAATAATGCTACACCGTCAATTTAAGTGATGTTATGTGATACATTTAATAAAAGATAATAAAAAAAAAATAAACGATTCCTTTAATTGCACTAGTGTCACTTAGACTGATATTAAATATGATTACTCTATCACATAATTGGTTAATAAGTTTAAATTCTCGTTGCAGCACGGACCTCCCGTCAAATTGTTATCGTTGTATTAGAATTTAACTTTTGTCTCACTCAAGTATTATAAGCCAAAATATAAGAAATTAAAATCACTTTTTAATGAATTTTGATAGAAGTTAACGAAATGTATGGTTGAAAATTTGTGGATTCCATAAAATATGTAGTTAATATTCATTATTGATTTTGACTTTGATTAAATTTTGATTTTAATTTTCACCAAATATGAACAATATTTATATCAACCTTGCTGCATTGCTAGAAATGTTTGCCAGATTTCTTAACATAATGTCATATGACATTTTATCATTGGAATGTTTAATTTTTTTCCTCCAATCATACCCTGCCAACAAATCATCTGTCAAGAAATCTGACAACACTTTCTGATAAAATGGCTTAACTCTATTTATATAATTCATGTATGTAGAAATTTAAACTCTCAAATAAGGGATGGACGTGATGATGTCTTCATCGAAATTTTAGTTCGATTGCCTTCAAAATTTATATCGAAGAGAAAATAAACTCATCGATGATTCTGGTTTTCTTTGTTGTCATGCCGACACAAGAAAAAGGTCTTTTACAGCTGATGGTTTTGGTGCAAGTTTCAAAAGACTGAATTTGAATTACAGCTATTTGTACCAACCCAAGAAATTTGTACAATACATACGTAGAAATGGGCACAGAACAAGATTGCCTCAAATTTTTGACTTGTAGATAGACTCGAGAAACTGGACCTTTTCAACTTGAAATTAACCCACTTATGACTTACCTCGATCACTCCTTTGAAATCCGTAAATTGGTTTTGGGACGGAACGAGATTATACTGCATGATAAGAAATATTGATCACAACAATAAGATGAATACAAAGACAAGAACTTAACTTGACACAAGAATTGGAGAATTTATTCAATAACTAAAATGGAGAGAAAATAGAATGCCGTTCAATTATTCTAATTATTCTGACTTTTAATAATAAATCACCTTGTAAAGAAGAGCCAAATATATCTAAGGGTCATATAAAAACCTTAACAATAGTATAAAAAAATAAGGAACAAAAGAAACAATATTTTTCCAAAAACAAAAATCTAACTGAATTGGGTCACAAACCCAACAATCACCACCTTGAGATAAATTTTACTGTAGCGAACGAAACTCCAAAACTTCTTCACCTGGACAAAAAATTCGACTACAAGAAATGAACTGAATTCTTCAAGAAGAACTAGACTAGTTCTTCCATCAAACAAAAAGTTCTTCACATCTTCCACAATATCCAATTAGGATAAATGAATCCAAACACTCATTTGCAAAATTACCTCGTGTTCAACCAAAAATCACACATAATTTAAAATTTACCAAATATGGCCGAAACAGATTCAACACTAAATGCTTTTGTAGAAGGCCCATTGCTAAACTCAATACCTTCAAATACACTTATAGTTTACGCAACAAAATCAACATCCTTGTCTCTATCTTTACTGGGTTTGCCCTTAACAATTGAATATGATGATACCGCAGGTAGTGACAAAGCTGCATTATACATATCCTCCGAATTCGACTCAATTGTATTCTTTAACATGGACCGCAAACCAAATCCCAACAATATTGTATCATACCGAATATCCATCACAATACTAAAACTTTGTTGATTGTTCTTCATGGATGCTGCATAACCTTGCAAAACATATAACTGAGATTTTTTCGTCCCTCCAATACAACACGAACACTTTTGCAAACCCTCAAAGCTCCAACTCTACCAAAGGACCTATACCCTTTTGAATCAAGAGTACTCAATGAAATGAGATTTTTCTTTAAATCTGGAACATGTCGAAACTTTGAGGGCATCTTATAAAATCCCAACAGCACATCTTATAAATCTATCTGTGCGAGTATAGCTCCGGCAGAAGAATTGTAGATTTTACTCAACAACTATAATGAAGAGAAAATACAATAATTGTGTTCCTACACAATGATTCTAACTTTCGGTAATAAATCAGCTTGTAAAAAAGAGTAGTCTATATATATGAGATATATCAAAACTCAATCAATATTCTTAAAGATGGAAATAATATAAAAAAATGCGTGGAATAAAAGAAATAATATTTTTTCAATAAAAAAACTCGTGGAATAAAGGAAAATAATATTTTTCCAATAAAAAATGTGTGAAATAAAGGAAATAATATTTTTCCAAAATAAAAAATCCAATTGAGCCCCTGTTTGAGCCACATTATTTTTTTTATTTTCATTTTTCTACTCATTTTCAACTACACATTCTTCAATAAAATAATATTTTCCATCACGTCAATAATTTTTCCTTCTTTAAGTATAAAATACATGAAGCGGCCAAATAGTATAAAATAATGAAACTTGAATAATATTTTTCTACTCATTTTCAACCACACATTTTTCAATAAAATAATATTTTTCATCACATCAATAATTTTTCCTTCTTTTTCAACAACATATTCTCTATCAATCTACTATTCCAAAATATATTCTTCCAAAATAATATGACTCAAACACACTCTGAATTTGGGTCACAAACCCAACAATTGGGTCATACAACAAAATTTATAATTATTTATAATTTGTAATTATATCCCATATACAAGTTTAAATTGTTTAAAGCGTGTGAGTTTATTTATTTAAATGTAATACTTAGTATGCTTCGTCACTTACAAACTAATTTCATTTTGATTTAAATCTTAAAACATATTCGTTTTAAAAAAGAGTAGCGTCTAAACTTAATTACAAGGACTTCATATGTTCCATTACTAAATGAGCCTCTCCATTTGAAAACGCAAGCTCTTTAGGTGCAGTTTAACAAATCTAGTAAAATTTGAGAAGAAAATCAAATATCACAAGTGAAAATTAATGTACTAATTTGAAGAAAATAACTACAAAGACACAGTACCTTAACTAATTCCAGTTTCGAAGACATTTTACAATTTCTCAACGAAATTGATAAAAATTTAAGTTTTAAATACACGAATTTTCTAATTTATTCTCTCCCATTTTTTTTATATTCTACCGTTGGTTCGACCTCTTATAATAAGCAAATATTTGGGACAAAAATATTTTATAAACCATTCCAAATTTCGAGGATAAATACACACCACCGCTTGATGTTGCATAGTTTTACTCATGAAAAAAATCTAAAAAATTCTTGTTAATCGATCTTGAATTCCATGAGATCCCTTCTTTGTTGGAGAGCCGAGCATCGCGATTCACATCTTGCATGTCATTTTTGAATAAATTTAGAATAATTCTATGTGTACAGAACTATTCATCATAGAAAATGGCCAAAACATTCACATGGGGGTGGGCTCCATGTGAATAAAATATAGAAAAAAAAATTACCCTCTTACTGTGTGTGTTCTGTAGACAGTTTTGCTGTACACAGCCTGGTACATAAATTTAACCCTGTCACCTAACTTTTAGATTTATTTTATGGTCATATTTGTTTCATATTAAAATTAGATTTTAATTTGAGTCAAAGTCATTTTTCATGGGTCTCACAACTTTTCAATCACACATTTTAAAAATTTCTATTACAATTTACTAAAAATCTAATTTTAATCTTCACCAAACACCAACATGTTTGTCCTTTAAGTTCAAGTTATTTTAGTTTGAGTATATTCCAATGGTGTGGAGCTTAAAACTGAGCAAGAGGGAGCCAAGTTAAATACTGTGGTTATGCCATTTGAGGGGCCAAAGTAATCTAGTGACACTGAAGAGACGATAGTAGACTGACGAGAACACAACCAGAACACCCGAACAAGTATCATCTATCATCTTTTACAAAACTGACAAAAAGTTTGTAATCAGACCAACACAACTCTATATCTAGCTTATATTTATAATTTAGACAATACAATTTATATTTTTTGAATCCTACCTTCACGGACTAGATATCAATTGGGACTTTTGCATATTTTATAAAACCTTAATAAGGCCAAAAAGGAAATCTTCACAAGATCAAACACATCTAATTATTTTTTCTAAGAGTAGCTCAACAGAATTCTAGTGAAGAAAGAAGGAAGGAATAAAATCAGCCACTTCAATCTTAACTTAAAAAATGAACAGCATGTTGATAGAGTTTGCTGAATCACGCAAATTTATATTTTCCTTCTTTTTATTTGCCTTTTTTTTTTCTTTGTGTTTGTTAACATATTGATTGATTTTCCCCCAACACCGTCTTGAAATGAATCATGATTTTTAATCTAAACATGTAGACGAAGATGAAATAATTTGACATAATATATTAAAACAAACAAAAGTCCCGAATTAAAATTTCATATTTATCCGTTTACGAAAAATTAGTGTATCTGCTTTCATTTAAAAAAGAAAATTGAATTTGATATTGTTATCCAACACAAATTATATTTTTATTGTATCGATAACTCGAAAGAACAAGATCTTGAGAAAATTCTCTGTGTCCGTTAACTTATTGATTGATTTTTCACCAACACCATCTTGTGATGAATCATGATTCTTAAAGTATTTTAATCATGTATACAAAGACGAGACAATTTGACATAATATATTGAATAATGCTATTCATCGTTTAAATACAAATTCACACGACTCATTTAATAGAATTTATAGACAGATACTGAATCTCAGTAGGGATGAATATCATTACTCTAATATATTAAAATAAAAGAAAGACCATAATTAAAATTGCACAATTACCCATTTACGAAAAATTAGTGTATCATGCTTTCATTAAAAAAATTGAATATAACATTGATATCCAATACATATTATATTTATTTTTTTATCGATAACTCGAAAGAATATGATCTTGAGAAAATTCTTTGTGTTCACAAGTTGGGGCTTCAAGTGCAGACAAGATCATTGCATGCTGTTCATTTAGTTATTTTTAAGCAATGGAATAATAGCTTACTACGAAAATCATTGTTATATATTTTGTGAGCATTTCTGCCGCCGTGCCATAAGCGAAAGGGCGACATTCATGCACAGCTAATGAGTAGAATTATATAAAGTACGTTCCGCTCGTACCAATCATTGAATGTCGATAGAAAAATAAATGAAACTTGGGTGGCTTTTAAACTTGTGAGTGTTTATAAATTATACTCGATTCATCTCATAAAGATACTTAGTTTTAATTTTCATACAAATTAAAAAACGTAATTAATATAATTGGAAATATAATTTTTTTCTGCATTTCTCCTATTATGCTCCTAAAATAAACAATTGTTTAAAAAGAAATAATTCATATTTATTGATAGCAAGATACATTAAATAGAGACATAATAAAAAATTATAAAAATTAACTATATTCTCAATAAGGAAAATGTCCTATAATTTGGGATAACGAAAAAGAAAAGCAGGCATATTTTTATGAGTAATGTTATTTGCAGTGAAAACTATCAGTGATCTACCTACGTAGCATATATGTGATCGTTTGTGATTTGATGCACAAATCAATAAAAAATTACCACATTAATGCAACAAATCACGAATTGCGACATATATGTTACATAGAAAGATTATCGATAATTCTTACTGCGAATAACATAATTCTATTTTTATAGGACGAATAGTGTAATATCTAGATGTAAGAGCATAAACTTGGGACGTGTTGTCCGCGTCAACAACGTTACTTAGCTAGCTTTTATATATTTATTTGTTTATCTTTCTTTCTTTCTTTTTTTTTTGTTTTTGTTACTTCCAACGTGACTCGCATAAAAGTTGGGATTGTTGCAACACACTCTAAAAAGTAACTATCCAACTTTACCAACACTTGGATGGCTTCTCATCGTCAATTTTACATGCACATACACTGTACTTGTGTTTGGCTCCATTTTCTCAAAAACATACTTTCAATTACATATTTTTTCATAAAATAATATTACATATAAATCAACCCCTCTACATTCCCTTGAGAGCATTATCCCCTCTTTTTAACAACCAAATCATGTCGTTATTTCTCTCAACACAAACTTGATTTGCCTCTTCCATATCTATAGTTTTGCCAATAGAAGACACTCCCTAAGTGCCATAGCCTCAGAATCTTTGGGTAACAAATTTGTATGCATATTTTGGTACGGATTGTGACAAATAATAAAGTGGATTTTTGAGTTCGAATATCATTTCTGTAGAGACTAATTAGTATCAATTTTATTCAGTTCTAGTTGCAATCTAAGTTGATTTAGTAACTGTTGTGGAATTGATCTTCAATTCTATGGAATTCGGGCTCAGTTTGCATTATCTTATCTCAAATCAACACACACAACCACGAGCTCAACAACACACAACTATGTTATTGTGGTTGCCCAAATTAATAAATCCACAAAGGACACAAATATGGTTGAGGTTTGTAAACCACAAAGAGAAAATCAATAAAAGCCCAAGGTATGAAGGAGGAGGAGGAGGAGGCAGCCACAGTTTTTTTCTCTTGAAAGGTAAAACGCACACGCACAGAAGGAACAAGGATGGATATATAGTCATTTCATTTGTTTATCTTCAACTTGGGCCAAATGGCTAAATGGGCCAAGAACAATACCAAATAAATGGGCCAAGATATATTAAAAGGATCATCCAAGGAGGAAATGGACCATGATTGTCTCCATTTATAGGCCACTTTTAATGGCCTCCAAGTCGTTTTCGGGTTGAGCTACCAAATGTTGGTGTGTCGATATAATTTCTTACATCAGCCGAGGCTTATACAATTAAATTGTTTACCAATTTAAAAATCAAGTGTGTATGTTTTAACTAAACTACACCAACCAAATTAAACTTAGTCTAATTTGTGGAGACTTATGGTATTAAGTGGTTAAGAATTTTGATTTCACTTAGTTCAATTTAACATTCATTCAATTCAAATTCGTTCATCCCCTTTCATATGTATTAACAATCAAATTAAGCAATTTTAAGTAGTAGTCTCTCTCGAGTAAAACTAACTCTTTTCGAATGTCCGAATTTATTAAATCTCTATATGAATTCATACGTATGTAAAACTATTTAATTTTAGGAATTCAGTCATGACTGCATAACCTATAAATGTATCTCTCGATCTCTTATAACACTTATGTCATTTATTGCATGAACTAGATAAATATATCTCATCTCGATCTCAATATCGTTCTTAAAGCAAGTGATCAAATAATTGAAATATTAAACACAACAAACAATTAATACATTATAAAGTTGCATTAAATCTTTGAAATTAAATAAATATTAAATCTAAGTTACATCGTTCATCCTAATAACCAAATATTTGTCCAATTATAATTGAGAAAATAAATAATAAAAAGATGAAAAAATCGCCCAATTCAATACAAAGAATAAAAAATAAAATAAAAAAATCCTAGCGATTGTTGTTACTTAGCACCCAATTCCCAATAATAGATCATCAATCTCTTTTTCAAAGTTTGAATATCTCCCGGTCAATTGTATTCTTCATCCTTCAAATCCCAATTTTGAAATATAAATCTTGAGGATTCAATGTATTTGGATGGGTAATTATGCCTCAAGATTGTATCTCTAGCCTCTCCTATTTTTGGAATGAAAGATTCAAATTAAATCTAACATAGAGTCCCAAAATGTTTGGGAACCTTAATCTTTGTCCAAGTAGGATATCTTAAATTGCTGGAATTTAATATTTCCTTTTGCACCTTGTTCTCTATTTCCTATTTTAATGTAGACTGAGTCCAACTTGATCCTTGTTCTTTAAATATTGCAATCGATGTTCTTCAACTTCCAAACGTGACTCTTTGGTTCCCAACTTTCAGAATGTGTCCAACTTAATCATTTTTTTTTTTTATTAATTATTGATCATTTTCATTCATTCTCATCCAAAATCGGGATTTTTCCTAAAATAACCAAAAACATACAAAATTAAGTATCTATTTCATAAAACTATTTCCAAAAGTCATGTTTTGACGGCCGAAATAAGTGTAATATTTACACTTATTAAACACCCTAAAACTTAAACTTTTGTTTGTTCTTGAATAAAGTACAATAAAAACTTAACTAGCCTCCAAACAAATATACTCAATTTGATGTATGTAATTCAATGTTTCCTCAAAATGCGTACCTAAATCACAAAATTTAAACAATTTAATGAAACGCAAGAATAACAATTATTTCATACACTCCACATATCTTATATTTAGCTATGGAGTGTGCATGTTAAGCATTCTCAATTCCATTCAAGACGTCTTGAAAAATGTTGTTAGATAGATGAAGATGAATTTGCGAAAGTGCCTTACGATCCTTCCGTTACTTCTCCTTTGTTGTCCAAATTGTGGGCATCATATCAAATCTCAACAAAGTATCATTCAAATTTATCTGTACCAATATAGCTCTCATCTTCACTTGCCGCAACGAAAATATTGTATTATGATACAAAAGCGGAATATCATATCATATTTCATGGTAGGCATCGATAATAAAATTAAAAAAATCTCAAACAATCAAATCCTTATTTTGCGGAACTACTGAGCTTTAGCTCTGATACCACTTATTAGGAATTCGAGTAGATGATATAGCGCGATATAAAGTATAGATCGCAAAAGAATAAGATTTAAAAGAAAACAAACAAGAACATGAAATTGGCAAAGGAACTGAATATCTTATTAATAGCAACCAATGGAGAGAATATATAACTTCTGCATTTTCTGCTATATCTAAACTGAATGAAGAATCTACAATTTATAGGAGACATGTCCAAATTTTAGAATTGACCTAAAATATGGAAATTATGTTAAAAATCATTTAAAACTGACAAAGAAGGAAAAATCCACAGCCCTTTGCTCGAGCGAAGAAGCGGGCGACAGCTCAGGAACATGCGGGTGACGAACTCCCTGTTCCAATTTTGCTCTCATCGTTCGAGCTATCTGGGCTCCCCGTCATTCCGTATTTTTTCCCTCTTGGACCCTATTTTATCATCTTCAAGCTACTCCAAAATGCGAAGCCCTAGACTCAATTTGGACCGAATTTGGATCACAAAACCCAACATAATGCAAAAATCTTCTTTCAACATGTAATGAGCTGGAGCGTAAAAAGCATATTGACATTTTCTATTTTTTAAGAAGAGGCGATGTGCTCCTGTCAAAAATGTATTAGGGAATAATCATTAGAAAACAAATTTTGGACAACATATATGGGCTACAAATTGTCAATTACTACGATATATACAATTTCAAGAATTTTAAAATTCTTGAAACTGACAGGTACATGTTCACAAGCCAGTTTTGATGCATTGTTCTCTTTACGAGTCAGTCTTGACATATTGATGAATTGACAGCGTATCTTCATAATTTTAATTGGTTAAATTAATCTGAAAATCAATATTAAGAATTTCTCTTATCCAATCATAACGATAATTAGAAGCTAATTTTATCTTAGAATTAGGGTTTCTTAGTCCCCATTATTTCTATATTTAGTAGTTACATATCTGTGTTTATTCGTCCAATTTGTCTACGTGCTTTAATTTGTATATTCGAAATCCAATTCCAATTTGTTCTTACATATTTTACAAGTAAACACTATGACCTGATCGATTTTGATGCAAACTAAGCTTGAACATCAAAGAAAGGAGTAATTCGATTGGTTTTATTAGTTTATACCTTCGCATTGGCACCTAGCATTTTGGCTATTGTACTGCTCTTTGGTTCCTTTTTTATATTATTTTTGGAGTTAATTTAATCAATGGTTACTGAACTTTACTGTAAGTTACTACTTGCTCACCAATATTTAAAAGTTTAGTAACGAGTAACTTTATTCAAATTTAGTTGAGCAGTTAGTAATCTTTTTAAATTTCAATGAGTAAGTAGTAACGTACAGCAAAATTGAGTGAGCAAAAAATAACTTTTTAAAAATTGATAAACAAGTAGTAACCTATAGAAAAGTTCAATGACCATTCATTAAATAGTGCCTTCTCTTTGTTATCATCATCAGATGTACCAGAGATTTTTGCAATTTAAATTTAGTAGGAAAGAGTTTTATTGGTTGGATGGTTCCTTTCGTAAAGTCCCTGTCAACAAAAAGCAAGCACTTATGACGGATAAACAAATTAAATTGCACACATTATCTCAACAAAAGTGATAAATTTCTGATCAAGAATGAGAATTGGGAACCATAGACTGATACCAATTATTTAAAATAAATATTTTCACACTCCTACATTGTAATTATTCAAAAGAATAATGAAAAAAAATATATATAACCTAATAAATTGAAATAATATCGTAGAATTTATTCAAGAAAATTTGTATGACAATCAACAAACTAACTAATGTCCCTCGCCAGGGCTCGGACCAGATTTCTTGATCTCTCTGAGAGTTAAAGCATTGCTTGATCGATCTCCCTTAACTCCAGAACCAGGGCCCCCTGTCTTTAGACCTTCAACATATAAATCCTCTAAAATTTGCTCTATTTCAATGTCAATTGAATTATAATGATTTTCTGTATTTCTGCTGAGAGGACGGGCTTCAAATAAAGAACTGAGAAGGAGAAGAGAAATGAAGAAACTAAGATATTTTCGAGTTGCAGCCATATGAATAAATATTAGGGTTTTAGAAGCAGGGAAATGATTAATTTGTGAATTTAGAAGCTAATATTGTGTTAAACTAGAGGCTCTGATTCAGTATATATATAGTTCGTGCATGCAAAGGGCTTAAGGGAAGTTTGACTGAGAATCAATAATTTTGAACACATGGGCAATTTTGAAAGTGCTAGGAAATTGGAAATTTGGAATGCAACCAAGAATCTTGTCATGAATTCAGAGGCCATGGTATTAAATCAAAGTCCGGTGTTGAACGTCATTCTTTAACGTTGAAGGCATAATTGAGATAACATTTATATTCTTCACATAGCTAAGAGTTTTTACTATTAGACGAAAGAAACGCAATGGAGTCTTGAGGATCAAATCTTACTGTTCCAATTTATGAAACTTGTCCAAGTGCTTGATTGATGTGTGACATACTAATTAAAAATATGTTTCTTTCACGTCTAGTAGTTCCAAGAATTTTATATTGCCTTGTATGTAATGGGCTCGGCTCGGCTCGGCCCATCTACTCATGAGCTTGGCGCCGAGCTCAAGCTCATTTGAGCATGAGCTCATAACCTCACGACCCAAGCCCACGATTTTGTTTTCTTTTAGATTTTTTTTTCTTTTTACTTCACATTTTTTACGAGCCCACGAGCTTGGTTCTGGGGCTCGTGAACTTTAGGCTCATGGGCA
>CAIGRB010162165.1:0-16301 GCA_903798255.1 Fraxinus quadrangulata
AAAAATTAAATTATTCTACATATTCAACCCATCATTTTCTACACTAACCAAACCCTAATTATTTCCCTTCATCTTCTTTCTCTCTCTATACTCCACTCCCTCCGGTGGCTCCGTCGACAACAAGGCTGCTCCGGCGATCAGCGGCAGCAGCATCGACGAGCAGCGGTGCGCCTCTCCTCTCTTCTCGTGACAGCAACACCACTCATCTCTTCTCCCTCCTCTTCCTTTCGATAGCAACACCGCTCCTCTCTTCTCCCTTCTCCTCTTCTCGCAACAAGCAGCACATCTCTTCTCTTCTCTTCCTCTCCTTTTCTCGACGATCATGTACAGTCCCTCTCATTCCTCTCTCCTCCCCTTCTCATGTTTTGTTGTGGGTGTGGCCATGTGGTGTAAATGGATCTGTGGATCTGCGATGGTGGTGGATCAGTGGATCAGTGGGTGGTGCGATGGTAGTGGATCTATGGGTAGTGCGGTGATGGTGGATATGTCGTGGCGTGGTGGTGGTCCGATGGTGGTTTGTGTGGTGGTAGTCCGCATTGTGGTGGTGGTGGCCTATGTGGTGGTAGTTTGTGTTGGTGTGGTGCTCATGGCGGTTGAAAATGATGGTGTGGATGTCGGCGATGGTGGAAGTGGTGAAGACGGCAATAAGGTGTTGGCGATTTTGTATCTAATCTGGCGGGTGGAGGTGGTGGCGGTGCCGGCTTTTTGGGTTTTCTTTTTTTATTTATGTTTATGAGTTTCATATTTGAGACGGTGTTGGTGGTGGTTGGGTGATAGTGGTTGTGAAGTTGGCTGCGGGTGGTGGTGTTTTGTACGGCAATGATTGTGTAGATGTAACTGTGGTGGCAGATTTGGTGAGATTTGGTGGTTTTGGAAATGACGGTGTTTATTTCTGATTGTCATGGTGTTTGGGTGGTAGTGATGTTGGTCGTGCGGGTTGTTGTGGAGGTGATAGTACAGAGGTGGTGGTGGATCTGGTCATTTTTGTTTTCTATGACTAAAAATATAATCTGTGACCCTAAAATTCGGTTACCTATGACTAAAAAATATAATCCGTGACCATCCATTTTGTAATCTGACCTAAGAATTATGTAATCTGTGACCGTGAAAAAATATGTGAAATGAACTTGCTTCTCTCTGACGAGATTTTACTTTTAAATAGAAGAGAAGAAGTCGCAGTGGGTTTGAAACCCTAAACCCCACATCCCCCTCCACCTCCAGTTCGCGCACAGAATATATCTGCCCACCCAGATTTTTCTCTGTTCCTATAACTTATTTTAAGTATCCCTATAGATCATATTCCAGTTGTGATTATCTATGTGACAAGTATTTGTCATATTCTTCACACTGTATAATTTGCTTTCTCTAGGACTGGGAGCAGTTTGGAATACAGCAAAGGTAGAATCAGGTTCCATAGTTGCTGTTTTTGGCTTGGCACTGTTGGACTTGCTGTAAGTTTCGGTAGAATTATCTAATTCTAGTCCTAGTCATATGGTTATGATGGTCAATATCTTGAGTGCTATTCTAGGTGGCAGAGGGTGCAAAAGCTGCTGTTGCTTCACGAGTAATTGGAATTGGCATCGGCAGTAAAAAATTTGATATAGGTATTCATTTGCAGATCCACCCTTATCATCCTAATATTAGCATGAGTTGCATGCAATTGATTCTCCACAATGATCTTTAGATAGTGTGTCTATGTTTTGTATATCATTATGAGTTGATTACTTCTTGGGATCTTCATGGTAATCTGTGTTGTGATAAAGAAGGAAATTCTAACTTTCAAATGTGATTTTTACTTTCTCAGTTTGTGTTACTTTTATTGAGTGCAGACAATCGAGAACCTTTTCTGCTAAAATAAATCATAATTATTTATCACAGACAGTCGATGTATACTATTCTACACGAACATAATTTTGATTTGTTTACTAAGAATAAATTGTCATGAAGTCGTGAATATTTAAGTTCTTACAGTGTACTTGGTTGCTCACTAGTGATTGGTGAATGTAAGATTTTGGGCCTTCAATTTCACCAAACCAAGCTCAGATAAACCACCAAATCAACACCACAACGAACCAAACCAATGCTCCAAAACACAACCACCAAACAACTGGTTGCTTCAACGTGAAACAGCCCACAAAGGACTCAGTGTGAAGAAGGTAGCCACTATTTTCAGCCACCAAGGCTAAGGAAGAAGAAAAGAAGAAGGATCACCAAAAAGCACAAAGCAAGAAAAAGGGTCACCAAAAGGCACAAAGCCAAGAGCACAAAGCATAAACAAGGGAATCAATTTTCTGTCTTCTCTCTCCAATAAACGGCTACTACACTTCTTCCACACACAAGAAACAAGAACCGGGTTAATTAATATAAACAAAGGTATTGGGCTTTTAGGTCAAAAACAAAGGAGTCCAATAGATAACAAAATGGGCTTTCAACCTTAAAGCCGTCCAAGGTTATGGGTTGGACTATGAGCAACACTAATGAAATTAGGCTATTTCAAATAGCCCACTTAGGTTATCAGAATGGTTCGTTCATTGTGGTGTCGATATTTCACTTCAATCATCGACCGAGGCCTATGAAGTCTAACCCAAACTATAAAATCGGTTTAACATTATCGTTCGGGTTTATTGGGTATCAAAAAACCAAACAGTGAAGAACTGAAACATTTTTCATTTTTATCATTATTGGTTCAAATTATGATATGCCACAAAGAATTTTGGTGTCACTGAATTTATCAACCCGAAAGACCACGAGAAACCAATACAGCATGTTATCGTGGATATGACAGATGGTGGTATCGATTGTAGCTTCGAGTGCATTGGGAATGTCTCTAATGAGGGCTGCTCCGGAGTGCTGCCATAAAGTAACTTATTCAAAAATTTATTCTCGAATCATACAGTGTTATACACTGCATTCGAGGATGCTGAAATTCTGGTTTGTCTTGTAGGGGTGGGGAACATCAGTTATTGTGGGTGTCGCAGCGTCTGGTCAAGAAATCTCAACCCGCCCATTTCAGCTGGTGACAGATCGTGTCTGGAAGGGCACAGCTTTTGGTGGTTTTAAGAGCCGTTCTCAAGTCCCTTGGCTTGTCGACAACTATTGAAGAAAGTAAGTTCATTAATTTTCCCAAACCTGCATTTTTTTACCAGTACTACATTCTTGCAATCTTTCAAACTCGATTTCTCGTCCACCTGACAGGAAATCAAGGTTGATGAATACATCACCCACAATTTGACTCTTTTGGAGATAAACAAAGCTTTTGATCTGTTGCATGGAGGAGACTGCCTCCGTGTGGTGCTGAATATGCATGTTTGATGTGATTCGACTGGTATGGCTGTGGGTCAAGTGGGGTTTGAACCTGAATATCATATCGACTTGGAAAATAAAAAGATTTGTACTGACTCACATATAATGCTATCAATAATTATTTTGCCTTCTCTTTTTCTGTGTGTCATTGAATTCGAAAATCCTATTAAGTGATACTTGATTGATAATATCTTCATCCATCCTTTTTAGAATTTCTCTCCTTTCACCGAGATCTGCATAGTAACTGCTATCTGTTCTCAACTATTGAGGTAAAAAAAAATGACGTAAGTTTGTTAAAAAATTACAGTACCTTTATAGTATGTTTAGTGTGCAGCTGGACTGCACAAAAAAATTCATATTCTTATTTAATAGTCTTGGCCAATCATTTAAACCAAACATGCCATCGAAGTTATTCGATTAACCTGTCACAATTCACAAAATCCATAGATCATATATGTTTTTTCACCGCTTCAGACATCTAGTAATTGCTCGTTATTAACAAGCATTATAACAACGTCTCACATTTAAATAAGCTCGAAAATCAATCTGAGTATTCAAGATCTTGGACTCACCAACAGACACCAAGTGAAAATCATCTATTTGAACAACTTGCATTCTGAAATTTGATATACACATAGCAGCATTAAAAGCCTAATTATGAGCTTGGCAGTGTTGATCTGTAATCATGTCCAAGGTTTCCAATCCTCTGATGCAGCAGTATCTTAACATGCTGGAAAAAGAAGTTAAAAATTAATCAACAGCTGGCTTCACCAGAAAAAGCCAACAAGATGCAGATAGACTATTTGCAAGTACCCAAATTTTTGTTGCTAGAAACAACGTTTAGAACATTTATAAATCTAATAAACATCAAACCCAATGAGCAATATAGAAGCACTTAATTGCCAGTAACAAGAAAATAATTAATAACGAGAAAACCACATATGTTTCATATGTATGCCCTAAAATCCTAGTACCTGGAAGTAAGCAAACGAAAAGTCCTACTTTGTTCTCCAATGCTCGAGAACTTTTATTGAATATTAGATCGTGATTGTAAAGCAAAAATGTAATTATGAAATTGAAGACGTCATCTATATGAACGCCCATTTAGGCATTCCAAACGAACATTACTATATGCAGATATATGCTCGGGCAAACAAATAAATTTCAGGGCACGCCGTACGAAAGTGATAGGAGAAAATGAACATTACTGTATGCAGATCTATTATAGTGAGTATATTTCAAGAAAGACTGCAAATGAATAATTGAGAACTGGAAATAAAAGATTATATGCAATGAACTATCTAATAAAACATTTTTCCGTAATCCTAAACATTGTTTAAAATATTTTGACATTAGAAGCTCTGCATGCCATTGAGTTGAACAACTACAATATCATATAAAATCTGGATATTGGTGTTGCACGTGCCACGTTAAATTTATATCATTATGATAAACAGTAACTCTTATTATCTTAAGACTCACCAAAAATTAATAATTTAATTTTTAAACTAGACGGAGACAACCTAATCAATTGCCCTTCTATGATGTTTTGAGCTAGATCTAAAAAAACATACGGAAAGTTGGCCGACCAACTTCTAATTTGTCCAAAATCTTTCGTGACCAAAAATGGTTTTTACCCAATAAAAGCATCTATTACTGTATCGGCAAGCTGAAAACTCCGTTAATGTGACAAGATTGACTATTATATAATGTTTGGTCATGTGCTTCATGTTCCAATGGAAGCAATTTGTTAGTAGTATTACTTTCCATTTTTTAAGGGGGTGGAGATGGTGGATTGAAAAGCTACTCATATCATGACGTCCGAACCTTAATTGATCCTAGCTTTCCATGAGATAAAAAGGGAAGGGAGTTAGCTTTCCTTCCTAAAAAGGATGGAAATTTAATCATTGGATTTTTCTTTTCTTCCCCGTCAATCCCACGTACTGAAATAATTGAACAAAACCCACTGTCCAAAGGCTCAATTTTATAACAAGCAATTTATAAATTCTAATATTCATGAACTCTAAACTCAATCATAGTCAAAATATAATTCTACCGTCGAACAAGAAATGGTATTAAACTTAGTTTAAAAAAAAAAAAAAAAAAATTTCCGTGAACAACTTATTAAAACAAAACATTATAATTATAAATAATTTTAAAAAGTGAAAAAAAAAAAAAAAACAGCAAAACAAATTCTACGCATAACAAAAGTGATCCTAGCTATGCTCTCCTATGTGGTTTGCAGGCTACTTCACATGGAACGGGGTTTACCTAGTGTGCACTCATAGTGGTCGGGTCTCCGTCCCTTCAAGGTGGTTGGCGCTACGCTAGCGGGTAGCAGTTGCAAGTTCCTACGTCAAAAAAAAAAAAAAGGTGATCCTAGCTACGTAACATATTTACAAACTGCATTATTTCTAATATGAAAATTTCCCCCATATACTCACAACTACATTCCAAATTCAATGGGCTGGGGGCTGGACCGGGCCCATTGAATTTTTATAACAGGAGGGAAATTTATGCGCCTTACATACAAAATTAGAGTACTAAAAGATAGAACCCGACTATTCTCAAAATTCACCAGAAACAATAATTTTCCCCATTTTTCTCTTGAAGTAATTGTAAAATTTAGGGAAATCAGTTCCTGATGATTTCTATCATTTAAGCTTTTAGATGGGGTTGTCCAGCATAAACTTAGAAATCAAACCAAGTACCTGCATTATTCAGGGGAGAATATATTAAATCCAGGAGGCACGGGAACTTCCAAAGCTCCTAATGAAGACTGATTCTCTGAGATCCAACTATCAAAGTGAAAGTCCAATGAGTCTCAATTTATATTTCAAGGAAACGGGAAACCAATATCATCTGTGAAGGAGCAATTATCTGCTAATGATTCAAATTGCCGACGACAGTCATTTTCCTGTTGTCCATTTTGATGATGGGAATCATCTTCTCCTGTTACACTTTGCAGTGAAGGTGCAGCATGGTGATGTTGGTAACTAACTACAGGAAGTTGTTGGTGGTTGCAAAGGCTGAGACAGGCATTCAAATTACAACCAAAATCAGTGAAACTTGCGTTAAAACCACCTTCAGTTAGATTCCCTTGCTGGAAAATATATTGACCATCATTTGATAGAATATTAGAGTAACTGTGTGCTTTAGGTAGTGAGGGCGAAGAATTTTCATGCACCTTACCATGTTGGGCTGGGAGGTTATGAGGGACTGAGAATGCAAAAGATTTTGAAAGTCACTGCCTATGTCAGGTTGTTGGACAGAAGGGTCTGCCAAAGTGCATCAGGTCCATGAGGCCGAAAGACCAATTGGGACTGGGAGAGAAACGAGTTTTCAGTATTGTTTCCCACATTCGACCGAGATGCTAACTGTGATTGCAAAGGCAATACAGTTACCAAGTTGCTAGCAGGGAAGGGTTGAGAAGGCATTGAATTTCTAACTAAGTAGCTTGAATATGGTTGGGAGGACATTTGAGGTTGAGAAAATATGTAGTTTGAATAAAAACCTCCCATGTTTGGTGGAACATACACTCCGGGCCGGGAATACACTGTATTAGCAGTGCGGCTCCCCATTGTTGGCTGATTGGAGCCACTGTAGCTATTTAGTCCTGGATTCGCGGAAGCTGGCCAGCTCTTCAGAAAGGGGACACTGTTCCATACACTTCGATTTCTAGCACTTAAGGTACCATTGCTATTGGATGTATTTTGTAACTGTTGGGCAACCAAATATGGTTGAAATTTCTGGGAACAGAAAATCCAGGTGGTTGGCTTCTGCCTTGATTTATGATATTTAATAGGCTATAATTGGGTGGTAATGGAGTTGATGGTAGAACTTGAGTGGTTTGTGAAAGTCCTCTCGAAAAAGAAGTGTTGTCGACACTAGGAAGAATTGGTGGCACATTTCACTTTTCTTCAAGCTTTTCCTCTGAGCTCTCCAGAACTCCTCTTTTTCAGTAGCATGACAATGGTCAAGACTGGAAATGCCAGTTCCCCAAAGGGAACATGGAGCAATTGAGTCACAAACATAACAGTGACACTGAAATTAATACAAGTAGAAATCAAAATGGTAGCACTTTTACTCAAACCAAATACAAAGGAAAATTTAAAGAGGCAAGAGCTATAATCTGGAAAATTACCTGGTCACAACGCCTCTCATGGGGAGTAGAAGCAAATGGAAATTTAGCACAAATATGCCGTGGGTGAGGAAAGTCTCTGCATGCAACCTGTGATAAGCAATGTCAAACAACATCTCACACAACCAAACCAAACAGAAAATCAATTTTTTTGTAAGGTGGAAATGAGTTTAACGAAGTAAAGCAAATGTTAAATAAGTACTACATTAAAAAGAAGATCAAGAAGGCTCTTGGATCCTATGTACATTAAAAATAATAATCATGGGCAACACTAACCATGCATTTAAGTCAAGGAAAATGAAGATAATCGAAGAACTAAATCTGAAACAATCCATTTAAAAAAAGGCAAGATGTACCATTTAAAATTGTCTCAATTCACAATGAGTAAGATGTGCCAACATATTGTAATGCACAACCAACTGAATTAAAGAAATAAAACACAAAAAGGTACACAAGCAGTAAGCTCAATTCAATCATGTCGTTCGAGTAAAATGAAGATAAAAGCAAATGAATAATTATCGAATCCACATGCTAAAAAAATCGAACAGTTTCGTATTATCCTCTTAAGGAACCATTAAATCAACAATTATTCGACTTGTGTTTTGATATGATTTTCATAGAATAGACATCTGCATTTTGCTGTCGCAAACGTGATATATTCACTAGTCAAGAGCTGAAATTGCCTGAATTCTAAATTGTCATGTCAATAAAATACAGCTCAGAAGGAATGTAGACACCAAGCCTGGGCTAACATCGTTAAAACAGCTCACGAGGAATCACAATGCTAGAGTTCAATACACATTAACATATACAATACAAATATCAGTATTTCCCAATGTAATCTAGCATAATCAGAACATGGAGAAATCAACAGAAAACATAAACCATGGAAACTGAGAAGCAGAACATAAACGAGACAGAAATCAAAGCTCAAAACCGGCAGAACTTTACTTCCCTTTTCTGGTGCTTCTTCCCTTCTTCCGGTCGAACCAGTTAGGCTCAGGAACAATGTTTCACGCCCTGCAAATCGCTGTCCAGAGAGAGCACAAGAACTGGTTCAGAACTTCCTCACTTGGCTTGGATTATTGACCGAAAGGTCTACCAACAGCAGCCAAGAATCATGCCCTGAATCACTGGCCTAAGCCCCCGAGAAACCCAACCCCTTAGCCACTATTTCAGGCCTAAGAACACATATGAATTTCTTCAATTAATGGGCTAAAGGTCGATTTCATAGACCAAAAGGAGGAAAGGGAAGAAGATAGGAACAAGAGAGAGCAGATCGAGAGACCAATAGGGAAAGGTCACAGAAGTTAACCCACGTGAATATATGGGCAGAAGTCAGCCAAGAAACTATCTAAAACAAGATTAAATCTCAGCCCTTGATCTCCATCCAACGATGACAATAAAAAACAAACTAACACAATCCGGGTCAATGCCTAAGTTACCAATAAGTGAGTAATACCTAGGCAACTAAGGCCCAAATAATAAATCACAAGCTAAATGTCACAAATAGCACCAGTCCACAAGTGTTAGGAGGATCACAATACTCACATTCTTCACCTTGGTTCTCGTAATACACACACTCTCTCAGCTGCGAATTTACACATGGAATGACTGTTTATCATCATCGCCCACTACTTACAAAGAAAAGTTAACCAGTGTCAATATGTAGCAAAGATAAGCATAATTTAAATTTTCCTACAGGTAGAATTTTTATTCCCACATCAGAGGGATTCCTATCAGTATGAATCTTAGCAAGTTCGACTTCACCTTGAGACAGTTTCTCACTAATGAAATGATACTCACCTCAATATGTTTAAATCTCTCATTATAAATATGATTCTTACTAAGTGACAATGTACTTTGACTATCAGTAAACATAATAGGTGTATCATGCATTAAGTTCAATTCTTTTAAGATTCCTTTGAACCAGATACATTCCTTAACCGCTTCAGTTATGACAACATATTCTGCTTCAATACTAGACAAAGTCACTAAAGGCTGCAACTGAGATTTTCATGTTATGCAGTTATCACCTAGGGTAAATAAGTATGCAATAGTTGATTTCCTACTGTCTTTATCACCAGCAAAGTCAGCATCAACATAGCTTTTAAGAGTCAACTTATCAGATCTTTTCTCATACACTAAGCCTAGATTTAAAGTCCCAACCAAATACCTCAATAGCCATTTCAAACCAGCCCAATGCGGCTTACCAGGATTGGACATAAATCTACTTAGGAGACTGATGAAAAATGCAAGATCGAGTCTGGTAGTAATCATAGAAAACATAACAGAACCTATGGCATTATCATAAGGAACATTTTCCAGTTCTTTCAATTCAGACTCAGATTTAGGCGAATGAGCGCGTGAAAAATTCATATGACTAGCAAGAGGCACATTCACTATTTTACTGTCTTTCATTCCAAATTTTGTTACTACTTTGTTCAAATAAGCCTCTTGTGAAATAGTTAACATATTCTTACCCGCATCCCTTGTTATCACCATCCCTAGAATCTTTCTAGCATTCCCTAAATCTTTCATGTCAAATTCAGATTTTTAAAGATCTTTAAGTTCATTAATTTGAGACTTGATAGGTCCAGCTAACAGCATATCATCAACATAAAGCAGCAAGTGGACTTCAAATACAACCAAGCATCAAATTCACTTCTTTTAAACCCTATCTTCAGTACATAGGCATCAAACCTCTTGTACCATTGTCTTGGGCTCTATTTCAGCTCGTACAAAGATTTCTCTAACTTGCACACATAATCAGATATGCCTCTAGCTACAAACCCTTGTGGTTGGCTCATGAAGATATCCTCTTCCAACTCCCCGTGTAAAAATACAGTTTTTACATCGAGTTGTTCAAGTTCTCAATTGAATTGAACGACAAGAGCCAACATCAATCTGATTGTCTTGTACTTAATCACGGGTGAATATATTTCATTATAGTCCACACCCTCTCTTTGAGTATAACCCTTAGCCACTAACCTCACCTTAAACCTCACAGGATTATTAGGGTTTAAACCATCTTTTAACTGGTAGATCCATTTACATGGAATCAATTTCTGCTCTTTAGGTTTCTTAACAAGTTTTCAGATTTTGTTATCACTCAAAGATTTCATTTCTTTCTGCATGGCTTTTATCCAATTTTCAAAATATTTTCCTTTAATAGCTTTTTCATAAGTGGCAGGTTCTATTTGTTCAACGGCTTCACCTAAAACTAAGGCAAAATCTGTCAAGCTTAGGGATTCATATCTAGGATTAGGCCTAACTTGCCTTCTCGCCCTATCCCTAGTAAGCCGATAATCTTGATTAGGTGGCTGATCATTAAAATGTTCGAATTCAACTGGTTCAATGTCATCTTGAAGTTCGGTCACAGTTTCAGTTTCAGGTTCATGATGTATAGGGTCATTATCATCATTCCATGTGTAGGTGAATCAAGCTTGGTTGGCTTCACCTCAATTTGAACACCTTTCTCAATTTCAGATTTGTTAGCTTCATTAGTTTTCTGTTTTAGACATGGTATTTCTAATTCATTAAAGATTACATTTCTGCTGTTAATAATCTTAATGCTTTGATCCCCTAAAACCCACAACATATAGCCCTTCACACCTTCGGGATGCCCTAACATCACACACTTGACAGCTCTAGGCTCAAGTTTTCCTTCAGATTGATGTGCATATGGAGCACATCCAAACACCCTCAGGTGACTTAGATTTGGAGGCTCCCCCATCCACAACTCCTATGAAGTCTTAAACCCTATACTGCTGGACGGTGACCTATTAATCAGTTAAGCTGTAGTACTTGCAGCTTCAGCCCAAAAACCTTTGGCAAGGCTAGAGCTAATCAACATACACATAACATTGTTCATTATGGTCATGTTCATTCTCTCAGCAATCTCATTCTGTTCAGGTGTGTATTTAACTGTTCTATGTCTTGTTAACCCTTTCTGTTTACAAAAGTTGTCAAATTTGAAATTACAGAATTCAAGCTCATTATCAGTTCTTAATGTTTTAAGTTTTTTGTCTAACTGATTCTCAACAGACTTAAGCCAAATTCTGAATTTCCCAAAAGTTTCCTACTTATCCTTTAAATGATAAATCCAAACTTTTCTTGAGTAATTATCCACTAAGGATAAGAAGTACTTACTTCCACCAAATGTGGAATGCTTCTCAGAACCCCATAGATCGGCATGGATATAGTCCAATGGACTGCTGGTCCTATGAGAGATAGCTTCAAAGCTCACATTTTGGGACTTACCCAAAACACAAGTTTCGTAGAAATCCATAGCTTGAATGTCATATTTTCCAAGTAATTTCTAATTACTTAAAGATTTTAGCCCTTTAAACCCAATGTGACCCATTCTATTATGCCAAAGTTCAATTTTGTCTTTACTAACTGTAAGAAGACTAGAATCGGGTGTTGTTTCAGTCCTGCCTTCAAGATAGTACAGTCAATTCCTCTTAGGTCCTTTCATAACTATCAGAGATCTCTTACAAATTTTCAGAACGCTACTTCCAAATTTGAAGGTATATCCCTCATTTTCAAGAGTACTTGAGAAAATGAGTTTCATCTTCAAATTAGGGACATATCTAACATCTCTGAGTTTCCTGACAGCCCCATCATACATCATGATGGCTATGTCACTAATTCCAATCACATTCTGAGAATTATTGTCTCCCATGTAGACCTTTCTAGGTTCAATCTCTCTATAGTTATAGAACCAAGACCTTTCAGGACACATGTGAAAAGTGCACCCTGTGTCTAGGATCCATTTTTTATCAAATTTCCCCTCAGACACATTCAGGATGTGTAAACTATCGAATTCAGAAACAACGGCAGCATTGTTTTGATCAATATTGTTCAAGTTTTTTTGTTTCTTTCTCCAGTCAAAGCAGTCTTTCTTGAAGTGTCCTAACTTTCCACAGTTATAACATTTTTTACCACTTTGTCTTTAGATTTGGATCGCATTTTAGATTTTTCCCTTCCCTTCATATTATGGAAGTTAAATTCTTTCTTTTCAGGTCTTCTCCTAACAAACAGACTCTCTTCTCTCGAATTAGTTCTGTTGTCTCTTTTTAGCTCCAGTTTCTCGATTTCAATGCATCTACCACAATAGCCTGTGATAGAGTATCCCTACCATATTTTATGGCATTTCTGATTTCTTTATAAGATTCGGGCAATGAATTTAACAATATGACGCTAAATCCTCATCATCGAACTTCTTATCGTTATGAGCTAAACTCTTAACAATTATGCTCTCAAATTTCCTTCTATATCCTTCCCCGGGTCCATCTTAAAACTAAACAATTTCTCTAACAAATATATCTTGTTAGGCAAAGTCTTAATCAAGAATAATGCATCTAAGGCAGTCCACAAAGTTCTAGCATCTTTAGCACTATCAACTTATCTAACAATGTTATCAGATAAGTGCAAAATTATAGAACTATATGCAATTTCATTCATTTCTTCAATTTCAACAGGTTTAGATTTTAACTCGTCAGAAAAAGTAGAAGGATCATCGAGAGCTTTAGCAACTCTCTGTTTGGACAAAAATGGCCCTCATTTTCTGTTTTCAAATTGAGTAGTCCCCCTTTCCATCGAATTGCGATAATTCAACCCTCGAACCCATTACGAATTCTGTAAAAGAATGACCCGTACTCATGGACACAACAGAAAAGGTTTTGAAAAAATCTTTTCTAGATGATCAATACAAAGTATGAATGTAGAGTTAAAAAATCAATGTCCAGAAATGAAGTACAATAATGAAACAATTCGATCACGAAACTTCAGTGTGATATGTGAAGGTGTGATTACAGCTCAAGCAATACACGGGTATATTGAACAAATAAGCACGCATCCAAGATTACAAATCAGTCACAAGAACTCAATCACCAGAATTCTCTGAAAAGCAATCAGTTAAACATGCATTAATCAAGAAAGAATACAAAGCCTAACTTAAAGATGAGTTTGGAACGATCTTACCAACTACTGTTAAAAACAGTAAGTATACCCTCAACTCCTCAATCGAGCCAGCCAATCAAAGCCACCAATCACCAGTCCAGTCACCAACATACATAACAGAAGGTTACCAGGAATCAGTATCAAATTAAAAATGCCCAAATAGTAAATTCAAATAGCAGATTCAAAGAATGCCCAAAGTAGTGATGGTCTCTATTTAAACCTCAGAAGGCATATACAGATACATCAGTAGACCGAAACGGAAAGCCCCAAATCAGTGAAGAACTAGGAAAAAAACCCTAGACCAAAAGCTAAGCTCTGATACCAGATGTTAGGATTTTTACAGCATAATGTAAATACCAAGCCTGGGCTAACATCGTTAAAACAGCTCAGAAGGAATCACAATGCTACAATTCAATACACATTAAAATATACAATACATATATCAGCATACCCCAAAGTAATCTAGCATAATCATAACATGGAGAAATCAACAGAAAACATAAACCATAGAAACTGAGAAGCAGAACATAAATGAGACAGAAATCAAAGCTTAAAACCAGCAGAACTTTACTTCCCTTTTCTGATGCTTCTTCCCTTCTTCCGGTCGAACCAGTTAGGCTCAAGAATAGTCTTTCATGCCCTGCAAATCGTCATCTAGAGAGAGCACAAGAACTGGTTCAGATTTTCCTCGCTTGGCTTGGATCATTGACCGAAAGGTCTACCAACAGCAGCTAAGAATCATGCCCTTAATCAATGGCCTAAGCCCCCGAGAAACCCAACCCCTTAGCCACTATTTCAGGCCTAAGAAAACACACGAATTTCTTCAATTAATGGGCTAAAGGTCGATTTCATAGACCAAAAGGAGGAAATGGAAGAAGACAGGAACGAGAGACAGCAGACCGAGAGACCAAGAGGGAAAGCTCACAGAAGTTAACCCACGTGAATATATGGGCAGAAGTCAACTAAGAAAATATCTAAAACAAGATTAAATCTCAGCCCTTGATCTCCATCCAACGATCACAATAAAAAATAAACTAACACAATCTGGGTCAATGCCTAAATTACCAATAGGTGAGTGACACCTAGGCAACTAAGGCCCAAATAATAAATCACAAGCATAATGTCACAAATAGCACCAGCCCACAAGTGTTAGGAGGACCACAATACTCACAAACTTGAAACGGAAAGATTATACAAACACGAGAATTTACTAAGCGAGAGACGAAGAACGCCGGAATGCCTGAAATTGAAAGGCGTTCGTTTCACCTAATTTTGAAAAGCAGGGAGCCATTCCAATTTTCAGTTTCCACTCCCGCGTAGTGTGCGCGTGCCCGTTATTACATGTTGACTCGCGACTCAATCATGTGTGAGCACAAAAATCAAATTTATATATCAACTTTGTATTGTCCTAGTTTGATCATAATAAGGATGAGTCCTATTGTATTTATAGGATTATAATACGTATTTTGTTTGACTGATACATGTATATACCGATCAGATTTCTAAAATTGTTATTAGATTACAAGATGACATAATTATAAAAAAAATCTACAATTACATTTTATGTAATTTTTTATGTTTATGTAATATTTGGCAAATGGTAAGTATTTATAGCAACTTACAATTATTAATATATACAATGATTTAACGAATAACATCTTTTAATAAATACAATGATTGTAATGNATTAGATTACAAGATGACATAATTATAAAAAAAATCTACAATTACATTTTATGTAATTTTTTATGTTTATGTAATATTTGGCAAATGGTAAGTATTTATAGCAACTTACAATTATTAATATATACAATGATTTAACGAATAACATCTTTTAATAAATACAATGATTGTAATGTACACTGTATCAATTATCAAAAATTTTAATATTGTAGCATTGGATTACGATAATCTTGTAATCTAGTCACAACAATGGTACGATATTAAAATTTTAATAATTACAATTTATGTGATTTTTTTTTATACGTTTATGTAATATTTGGCAAATGACAATGTACACATTTTTAGCAAATTACAACTATGAATATATACAATGATTTAGAAAATTACATCTTTTAATAAAAATAATAATTGTACCGTACACTTGTGTAATTCCCGATTTTTTATGTATGTAATTTTTCTCTCTTTATAAGAATATAATATGTTTTTTGTTTGACTATTACATATATATACCAATGACATGTAATTATCAATTACAATTTCTGTAAAAAAAATTTACGGTATGTAATATTTGGCAAGTGATGGTCCACACTTTTAGCAAATTGCAACTTTTAATTATTTAGCAAATTACATCTTTTAATAAAAAAAAAACAATAATTGTACCTTACACTTGTGTAATTCATTTTGATATATGTAATTTTTCTCCCTTTATAAGAATATAATATGTTTTTTGTTATACCGATAACATGTATTTATCAATTACAATTTATGTAATTTTTTACGTTATATAATATTTGGCAACTGACAACGTACAGACTTTTAGCAAATTGCAGTTATTTAGCAAATTACATCTTTTAGTAAAGACAATAATTGTAACGTATATTGTGTAATTTCCTATTATTATGTATGTAATTTTTCTTTCCTTATGGGAATATAATACATTTTTTGTTTAACTATTACGTGTATATACTGACAATATGTAATCATATTTAGAAATTTGTGATTAGATTACAAGATTAACGGAGTCCAACTTTATATTTTGGTGCTTAAAAATTTTTGATAAGTGCAATTTATGTAACTTTTTTATGTTTATGTAATTTTTGGCAAACGGCAGTATGAATCACAACTTTCAATTAATACAATGATTTAGCAAATTACAATGTTTAATAAATACAATGATGGTGTGAAAAATACAAACCATAATACTAAA
>CAIGRB010162169.1:0-14502 GCA_903798255.1 Fraxinus quadrangulata
ACTTGTAAATAGTCCGAAAAATAATTTTGACTTTTCTTTTTTTGTACTTTTGGATCAAAACTCAAAAATTAAGAATTAATTCGAAGAACGTGAAGAACAATAGAAAAAGAAGAAAACATGACTCAAAGTAATAAAAAGATATAACCTTGATTATTTTGGAGCCATACTCTAATATCAACTGATGAGAACCATGTAGCAACGAACACTACGCAACCCACAACGAGATTGAAGATCCCAAGAAAGTCCAAAGAATAATCCTGATTTTGAGTTTGAACCAAGAATTAATGAACCAAGTAACCAAACAAAAACGAAGTTTAATGACCTTTTGATTATACAACACGTGATCTGCACTCGGTGTTGAACGCCACAAGAATCCGCTTAATAAGTTCAGAATGTTCTAAGAAGAACAAGATTTGAAGAGCACAATAGCCTCTCGAATATATCCCAATAATAAATTTGTCAAAAGGTTATTCCAATGATTAATAACCAAGTATTTATAGGACAAGTCTAAAAATCCTAATTGCACCGGAATTAACTTACTAAAATAACAAAAGATTGTAATAAATTATAATCCTAGTGAAATAAGGAAAATTCACGAAAAATGAAATTTTTGCACAATGCACAATGCTGAAACTAACTTTTCTTAAGACATGGACACGCCTTATTGGCCTGAACAATCAAAGACTAATAGGCAAAATTTTTGTGAAGGAATGCGAATTTTGGGCCTCTTTCTTCCTTTGCTTGAATCAAGTTGCTACAACCCGTTTCGGCCATCGACTCCATCACGAAACTTGCTCTATTATTTGCCAAGATCACCATATCATCAACCGTAGTTTGAACGAGCAATCCCATCGCCTATTTCACCTCCTTTGCTCTCGAACATGTCATCGGACCTCATTCTATAATCAACGGGTTCTCGTCTTAGGCTCGACTTCGCCGAGCTTGACTCCTGGATTATATCAGGAAGGAGGAGAGAGAATATTGAGATATAAATGAAATGGGTTGTGCTATGAGTACATAGCACAATACATAATGGTGTGCACCCCCAATAGGGGGCCTCCACAAATGAAATTGGGTTTTGAACGAAATCAGGGTAGGTGGGATTGAATAGTTGGATTGAATTTTAATTTTATAATATTATTATTAATATTTAAAGATGAATTAACCTCGAAAAGAAAAGTTTAAGATTTGAAATGTATACTTAAAATGTAAGTTTTTTTGGTAATTTTCCCTTAATAACTCCGTTAAATGCTTAGATAATATATTTTTTAGATACTTCAAGGCTCAACAAATATATAAAATAATAACCGTTTAAATTCATAGAAGTTGAGTAATGACCGTAGAAATTATCCCCATTTGACTTCCATTTTTTTTTAAAAATGTATTTTTCTCTTTTTTATTTTCAACCACACATTTTTCAATAAAATAATATTAAAAGTAAATTCAAATTTTTTTAATCACATATTTTTCAAAAAAAAAAAAAAAAAAAAAAAAATTAAAAAATAAAAAAACACAAAAAATTTTATTTTATATAAACAAAAAAAAAAAAACTATTTCAAAATAAATTCTCCCTCAAAATTTATTTTTAATGAAGCTCAGAAAGGAACTATGTTCCACGTGCACATGAAATAACTTGAACGATTAATCTTTTAAGATATTAAATTTTGAAGTCAATACATGTACATTCCTCTATAATGTATGTATGTGTGGGTCTTTTTGTATGCTAATAGTATTTTGAATTTCATGACAATTTGAGCCCCTTTTTGGACTCCACTTTAACGTGATTTTGGGATAAAATGTATTTTGAAATAGTGATTTTTTGAAGAATATGTAATTAAACGATAATGAAAAGTTTTATGTTTACGTGTAGTATTATTTTATAGAAGAATCTGTGGTCGAAAATGAGTTATGAGAATATATTTAGGAAATAATGAAGCCCAAACAAGGGCTCAATATTTTTTTTTAAAGTTTCCTACATGTATTATGGTAAAATATAATACAAGTTATGAAAATATAAATATTGTACAAATTAATAAAAATTTATTTATCGATAAATTAATAAATTATTCATTTATAGATAAATTAACAACCTCTCTAAAATAATAAATTTTCTCGGTCCCAGCATTATTATTTTATAGAGGTTTTATCGTAGATGGTTTTTATTTTTTGCTTGTTATGGGAAGGGATAGTAGTGTAACCTCAAGTTTATTGGGATTACCATTTTTCATTCCGTTGGCCTGGCAAAATGAAGCTTCTTCATTGTGTAACCATGACTTGGTTTGACATAAAAAAGCTATTCTTGGATCCGTGTTTCAGCTCACGTTTTATTTTGGTCTTGTTTTTTGGTTTCACGGTGATTAGATGCGCACTGAAGGACGATGAAATTTACTGTGGTTTTCATAATTATAGTTCCTTGATGTCAAGGAGGTCCTTTCATTTTATGATTCTCTTTTATACGGTGCAAAGCTTATGCTGAAACACTAATTTTTGTTTAGCAGGTAACTTTGTCTGGGAACTTCCTTGCAGCTGACATTTGATTGACAAGAAGTTGAACCTGGAAGTCGTAACTGTAGTTGGTACTATGAAAAAAGCTATGTTCACGGTGTAGGGTTTTTGGGTCGTTGGATGTCAACGTCTTTATGAAGGAAAATGAAATAAATTGTCTCAAATTTTTCCTTCGTAAATGAATGACAAAAAAAAAAAAAAAACTTGTATGCTGGATACAATAATCAGTGAGATTGATATGAAAGAGTAGTTTTCTCAATCCTAGAGATTATTACTAGTGAGCCAATGCTATGGTTTTTGTGATCTATTGGTGCGGGTTCTTATTTTAAAGTCACATTGATTAAAATCTTCATAGTATCTTGGGTGCCAGTGTAGATTTAGTTGTGGTCCTATTTTTGGTACGTGAAGTTGAAGCGTGTATATTCAAAAAAAATTGGCGTGCCATGACACTATACATGCAAACTAAGTGGAGTATCACAATGCCATGAAAGAATTTCAAACTTTTGGCACGATTCTCAGGTAGTACGTATTCTCACTAGGAATCTTACACCTAAAAATTGCTCCCTATATTTGGCTCATGTTCGTAAATTGTTTATAAACTTTCAAGTCATTATATGATGAATAATATTACTTGTACATAAGTGGTTATATCATGTGTTTACATACAGATGAAGTGTCAAAAAGTGAGTGATTTTTTTTTCTTATTTGATTGAAGAAATTTTTACCTAATCATATCTCATCACATCATGTGTATATAAATTATTATATACATGTAGCACAACTGCTTTAAATATGGAATATTATGTTTCAATATATTAATTACATTATCTTAATATACTAATTAGAATCCATAATATTAAACGATGTAACGAAATTTAATTGGATCAAAATTTTATTAATCAAATAACTTTCTCACTTACATTTTGGTACATCATCATTATTTAAAACATTATGTAAATAGTTATGCACAACAAACATTTTCCAAAAGTAAATGATCATTCGATTCAACTAAAATTTAAACAAGATCTCAACTTGATAGAAATAGGACGAAGTGTTAACAATCAGGAAGAATAGGAGTCTGCTCCACAATTCTTATAATTTCTTATTCAAATTCACTGCCTTCGATGGTAAATAAAGGGGGATTTTACACCCTTACTACAAACCAGAATTATTGCATATATAAACCTTATTGAACACACTTGAAGTAACGGAAAATAAAATATGAAATTGAACATAATTGTAGGACACATTTTCTTGTCTTCCAAAGAATGGCTTCAGTTGAGAGGGTCAACTTCCAGCTGAAACCAACCTTTCTGCACTTCCTTCACTTTCTTCACTCTGCACTGACTACTGTGGGAAATTTGATTTGCACAACCTCCCCATCAGTACCCCAGGCATCAAGCTATTTGACAAATCGAAAAATATCACAAAATTAGATTCAACAGAAGGAAGATTTTACATTTTTGGTCAAGCAAACTATTGACTCAAAAATAATGGAACACTGTGAAAATAAATACATACCACAGCACCAATGCAAATCAGTAATTTCACATTTAAGCGGCGCTTTGGTCTATTCCAAGAACCTTCAGTTTTTGAAACTTTTAAGGTTACCACGGAAGACTGAAGTTCAGCAACATATGTTGTCAACAAGTATTTTCCTTCAAGGTATTCATATCCATCACCATCATCTTCGTAGAGAAAACCCTCTGCTTTACCCGTGAATAAAGAGAAACTATTCAATTCATTTAATGAAACCAACTACATAAACGAAAATATTATTTGTTTTCAACCTTCAACAGAAGTAATGATATGTGCCAGCAAAATATATAAAACGGAAAAATTACCATGTTCATCCAAAGCCACCAGCAGAGTTATATCATCTGTACGATTAGCTTCACCAACATGTTGATAAGGAGGAGCCAAAGGAATGATGGATCCTCCTTTTAGATACAGGGATGGCAAATCCTAGTACAACCAGAAGTAGGAAAAAAGTTAAAAGGCACAAATTATTGATAAAATAAATTCAGAAGAAAGTAAAAGGTCATATAATAGGTTTTGTAGAAGTACCGGATGATAATCTTCAAAATCAAAACTCATCCATATTCCTTTAGGCAACTTGCGCAGTAGTTGACTTGACAGCCGTTCCTCCTTGGTGCTGCAAAATCAAATACAGTACACAGCAAAACTTAGAAGAATAATATTTCCTATTGTAGCACCTATAGATGAAGTGAAAATTAATTAACAGAAAAATAAGAGGGAAAATCAACTTGTGAAAGAAAGCATATTTGATTTCAATAAACGTATTATAGAGTGTTAATTCCAAACATTGAATCAACCATTGTCTTCAAGCTCAAAAGAGGAGAGAACCTGGCATATACAAGAAGTGGTCCCAACAAGAATGAATTTTCTTGTTTTCTTAACTCGACATCTTTGGGATCTGAAATAGAATCTTAACATTAGTAACCACCAAATACAGGCGAATGCACTCTAATGCAAATGTCAAGAAGTCAAGTTAATTGGCCATCATAGGAACGCACCAGCAAAAAAGGTTGGAGTTGCCACTGGGATACCCAGTGTATGTGCCAAGTAAAACAGATTATATATGTGAGGTAAAAGCTGATATCGCCTCCTCAAAGCCAATCGACAAACTTCTTCACACTGAGAGAGATAAGAGACTCGCACTTGAGGAAATGAAGAGTAACAAGCAGTAATCTTAAAGCAAATGCATTGATAGCAATGTCACCAAAAATAATAACTAGTAAAAATTAGGTTATATCAATAGAAATTCAGTTGAAATAGGATAATACTATTTCTATACCAGTACAAGAAGATAGCTTGGGTCAAACATAGAGAATAGAAGTATAATGCACAAGATATAACATTTCAGGTAAAACTAAATCACTGATTTGCCACTTCAGGTGGCTTTTACATACTTGGTATTCCTAATCCTAGGATTTGAGCTAAATTCCAGAGAACTAATAAAAAACAAAGATGTTTTGGGATTCAGTTTCTTCTTCCACAAAATTCTATTATACTCAAGTTTAAAAATAAGAGAAATTATTTAGATAGATTTTTCAACTTCAAACAATTAAATGAAGACCTGATGGGAAACTCAAACAGAGTTAACCACCAGGAACTCTGACATGTAAAAAGTTTCAGGTAAAAGATGAGATGAAGCTCAGTAGTTGGAGGGCCTAAAATGATTGTATATCACACTGCATTATTTAATTGCATTATTTAATTTCATAAAAGATATTTTTAAAATATAAGTCACTGCCTAGTAAAAAAATTGATGCTTAAAAAGGGGTTCAACTAACTATAACACCCTCTCTCACATTTAAAAATTCCTATTAAATGAATTATGCACTTACATATACTATAACATTTTAGATCTATTGACAACGTTGATGCTATGTGTTAAAAAAAAAATGCACCAGTTTTGCATAGTCAATAAAATATTATGAACCTTATATAGGATATACTATATTCTCACTTGTGAACTCTCCATCGTCAGCCAGTTTATTAGCTAGTTTCATGCCTTCATATGTTGATCTTGCCATCAGCATACCATAAACCTGAAATAAGCAACTGATATCAGTGATGAAAATTCATATACTATGCATGATGTGAAAGAAAATCATTAAGAAGAGTCCAGGGCCAAGCAGTACATTATGATAGTGTGAATGGTTCTGTTTGCCTCCATATTCTGGATCTCCCCTATGAATATTGCTCTCAGGCATTGTCTTAGTTTGAGTCTGCAAGAAAATATGTCACAGAAAACCAGGAAAAAAATGCACATCTAACAAAGTTTAAACTTCACCTCCAAAACTGCCGGTTCATTCATATCATTCCATAAACCGTCCACACCATTAGTAACAAAGTCCTTGACAAGACTAGCCCACCATGAACGGGCTTCTGATTTTGTGAAGTCTGGAAATACACAAGGCCCAGGCCACACCTTTCCTATAGATAGAAGCAAATAATATTAATGATTGACAAGAAAGAAGCAAAAGTTCGTACAAACAAAAAGTTTCCTCGCCACGAGTTCAAGTTTTTTTCCATTTTACTTCTTCATTTTTCTTTTTTGGTTTCTTTTCAGTTTTGTGCAGGAAGGGTGAGGAGGGATGGAGGTATTATATGTACCTACAAACGGCTTCTGGGAAGCAGTTTGAACCCAAATATCTCTTTCAGAACCACTGTCGTAGACAAAATAACCCTCTTCATGTTTGATTCCTGGGTCAGGCATCCAGTTTGCTTTGAAACCATTTTGATGAAGATAGTCCACGAGAGACTTTGGATCCGGGAACCGGTCCTAAGAGAGAGAGAAACAACAAAATGTATGTTTTAAATATTATTACACACAAATCTAAAATTTCTCTTCACTTTTCCACCACACATTCTCTCATCAATCACTATTCAAAAACTAATTCTTCCTAAAAAATGGGGGCCAAACACCCACTAAATGAATTATGCACTTACATATACTATTATCATTTTAGATCTATTGACACGTTGATGCTATGTAAAAAAAAAAAAATGCACCAGTTTTGCATGGTCAAAAAAATATTATGAACCTTATATAGGATATACTATATTCTCAATTGTGACCTCTCCAACGTCAGCCGGTTTATCATAACTACGTAAAATATTGAAGAGCTTTTCGTGTAGTCACTTCAAAGGAAAGAAATGTGATAGTAGCATGGTGAAATTCAGGTAAAATTCATTTGACAAAAAAACTCACATATGAACTTCACAGTTGCATTGTTAGTCACTTATTTGTGAATGAAGGACCAACCTTTTTTCCGAAAGACCATGGCTCATGATCAACGCTACCTTTAATAGAATGCCCACGACAGAAAGGAAACATAGCGCCGATACCCATCCACCTTCCAAACAGATTTGGTGTTGCATTCTCAACAAATCCACCAATATCTGGCCCTGAATTTGGCTGTCCACTAAGCCCCTGGACACAAGCTCATTAATATGGTCGACTAAAGGGAGTGGAAAAAACTAAAAGTCGCAGCATTCTTTAATTTAATGAAAGATTCAGTTAGCCATTCTCTCCCAAGCATCTGTGCCGATAAAAGTTGAAAATAAAATAGAAATGTCATTATATCAGAAGAAGAAAGGATAAGTACCGGAGTCACTTTTATCTCCCTCTTCCATTAAAGAAATACTTGAATAAAAGCACATATTTATGATTATAGATTCTTAACACACTTATGCGCATAAATTCATTCTCACACGTGTATGCACACAACTCACGAGTATTAGCATATGCTTACAAGTCCCTCGTGAGGTTTCTTAGTTTGCAGAGCCTATTGTTTAAAACATGCTTCCAAATCCCTCCTTGTGGGATTGAGGCATGAAAATTTGACGTTGATAATCAACACAAGCAACAAATTTAACATGCTGTGTTCATGAGGGATATCCACGATCTCCCTCAGGTAGTCTCCTCGTACAATTTGGTCTCTTGTGACCATTAACAGCACAAGTATTCCTCAATGACCGATAGCATAGAAGTACCGCAAGGGGAAGCTTAAATGAACCACTTAAATTTCTCCAAAGCTGTAAATTATCTCATCTTTTAATTATTGTAGATGTTAATTTGTTCTTTCACATCCCTTAACTATGTGAATAATATCTGAGGTGCATTTCTTACTCATTTTGTTCATTCCCAAGCTTTCTATTGTGATATTTTGTTATTTATCTCTATTAGCTCTCACCATCGAGGGTAAACATAAAGGTCCATATGATGGAGGATTAATATTGATGTCACCAAAAGTAAAAAGTTCTGAGTCCGGAATAGTGACACCTTGAAAACACAAAATAATGTTGTCTCCTTTATGGTTTTCAAAGATATGTTTTGCAATAACTTCCACTTACCAGATTAAGAACCATAGGGATACTCATATGAAGATGCGTCCAACTAGACACATTATCTCCTGTCCACGTAGCAGCATACCTTTGGCTACCCACAAACCCAGCTCGAGTAAGGACAAATGGACGTTTTTGTTCATTAGCTAGTTTCATGCCTTCATAGGTTGATCTTGCCATCAGCATACCATAAACCTGAAATAAGCAACTGATATCAGTGATGAAAAATCATATATTATACATGATGTGAAAGAGAATCATTAATTAGTAGATTATTTTTCATTTTCTCATTGTAAGCAAACTAAAAAGCTTCAGTTACGCTTATCAATTTCATGAGTAAAGTTGAAGTACTTAAAGAAGAGTCCAGGGCCAAGCAGTACATTGTGATAGTGTGTATGGTTCTGTTTGCCTCCATATTCTGGATCTCCCCTATGAATATTGCTCTCAGGCATTGTCTTAGTTTTAGTCTGCAAGAAAATATGTCACAGAAAACCAGGAAAAAAAATGCACTTCTAAAAAAGTTTAAACTTCACCTCCATAACTGCCGGTTCATTCATATCATTCCATAAACCGTCCACACCATTAGTAACAAAGTCCTTGACAAGACTAGCCCACCATGAACGGGCTTCTGATTTTGTGAAGTCCGGAAAAACACAAGGCCCAGGCCACACCTTCCCTATAGATAGAAGCAAATAATATTAATGATTGACAAGAAAGAAGCAAAAGTCGTACAAACAAAAAGTTTCCTTGCCACGAGTTCAAGATTTTTTCTCTTTTTCTTCTTCCTTTTTCTTTCTTGGTTTCTTTTCAGTTTTGTGCAGGAAGGATGAGGAGGGATGGAGGTATTATATGTACCTACAAACGGCTTCTGGGAAGCAGTTTGAACCCAGATATCTCTTTCAGAACCACTGTCGTAGACAAAATAACCCTCTTCATGTTTGATTCCTGGGTCAAGCATCCAGTTTGCTTTGAAACCATTTTGATGAAGATAGTCCACAAGAGACTTTGGATCTGGGAACCGGTCCTAAGAGAGATAGAAACAACAAAAAGTATGATTTATAATTCATCTCTAGACCAAACCAGCTTTTAACTAGATGGAACATGCCTGATTAAATGTGAAACATCGAAAGAAACAACAAAATGTATGTTTTATAATTCATCTCTAGAACAAACCAACTTTTAACTAGATGGAACATGCCTGATTAAATGTGAAACATCGATAATCATCCATGTAATCTATGTCCATCCATATGACATCACAAGGTATTTTTTTTTTACGAAACGTCCTTGCAATCTGCATTGGACAAGTGAAACACGAGTTTAACGTTAAATGTAAACATGCTTGAAGAAACTAGCTGAAATTCAACAATAGTAATAACATTATGAGCTTCCCATAATAAAATTCCGAGTTCACATTATTCATGTTACATAAGAAAGCTCATAGCATATAAAGAGGACCACGAGTTTAAGGCTTAGAAAACTAACATATTCCAGCATGGAAAGAAAAAATAAATGATGGAGAAAGAAGTAGAAGGTGTATGTGCAAATATGAAATCTAGATACTATATTTTGTCAACCTCACGAACTTGTGCATCAGAATCATAGCTCCAACGAGATTGCTGATAGCCCAGTGACCATTTGGGTGGCATAAAAGCAGTACCTGGTAACAAGATTCCTCAATCAAATAAAAGCAGCAGGGAAGGTACGTAGACAGAGCAAAACAACAATAGCGTGTGCGAAGGATAAATTTGATCGTGGATCTTGTTTTGAAACATTAGACTTTTGTATAATTCAAATTATATGGACAGTAAAAATGCAACATTATTTCATGTTTTTACCTGCAACTCAACTTGTGGGTAGTTGAAAGGGGAAGAGTACAAGAAGAATAGAGTACAAGCAAAAGCATAGTCTTGGTTTTAAATTATGTAACAACACATGAAAGTCGGTCAATTTGTGAATTTCAGTCACAAAGGAAGCCGAAAAGGCAATATTATGAATTCCAATATACCCCTAGTTAACAGAAATATTATGTTCTATACGGTCCCAAATATCCCTAAGTAGAGACATAAAAAATATTTAGAACGACCGGAAATGATAAGTGTAATGATCCATAATTACCGACAGCACGGGAGAAAGACATAAGAACATCTGCTGGTGAAGAAAATGGACCAAATGTGATCAAAGGATATGATGATGGAGAAATGATCTTTATATTTGATTCCTTAGTCAAGTCAATCTGCTCAAGCAAAAGCCTGAATTTTAAAAAGATATTTTGTCTAACCATTAATCTCACAAAATAACCAAGAAATCACAAGTACCTCACATCGTCTTGTAGTATCTGCAAGAACCCCTAATGCCTTTCCATCAGGGAGAACTGCTAGAATCCAAGGATGGGATTGATACAAGGGAGTTGTCTCCTCACCATATTTGTATGCGTCAGTATTCCAAGTAAAAATCTATTTATAGTAAAAATACAGATAGTCCTTCAAGAACAGTATAAAACTATACATAGTGACAAAAGCTGGATAAAGTAGCTTACTTTCTTTCCGGTTCGCTCCAGGTGCCCACTTACTTCTCCAGTTCCATAAAAAGAGGTACCAGATGGCAACTAGAACACCAAAAAGTTCAATCCAGTATGTTAAGATATCTAAAATTATAAAAACTATGAAATCACATTGAATAATGTTTTAACAAATTCCAAGTACTTAGAATTCTGAAAGCGCGATGATAAATAATATTACCTTAATATTGACTCTTTGTTCTCCCGTAGCACGTTCAAATGTTGGAGTGTAGGTTGGATTTACATTACAGTTCGTAATTGTAGTATCCCTGTGTTTTGGATTTTTGAAAGAAATGCTCGGTAATGCATTATCTCTATCATGCACCGAACAATCAAAACGAAAAACTCCTTTCTCAAGAATTGGAACAGGTATCATTTCACTCGATTGCAACTTGGGGCATGTAGTCCCTTTATTTTTTGCCATCTTAGATACTACTAATGGTTCACCAATCAACCCCCTTGTCACCACATATATATATTACACAAGATGTTCCAAACTTGGAATGACAGCAACATAGGTTCCATACTTGGGAAGACAGCAACATAGGTTCCATACTTGGGAAGACAGCAACACATGTTCCAAACTAGAGAAGAAAGCAAAGTATATTCCCATATTTTGCACGATAAATATTTAAGTTCCTGTGTCGTCAAGTTTTAAATATGATAAGTGCATTTTATGCGCTTATCTTTGCTTCTTCTTATTTATTTATTTATATGTAAATTGAGCGAATATCTACTTAATTTGTGTAAACTATGTTAATTGTAGGAAAAATCTCAATTTGGATACAATTTATATGAAAAAAAGGCTATTTGAAGCTTAATTGGAGTTGATTTGAAGTAATTGAAGATTAATCGGATTCAAGAGATCAATTGAAAGTACTAATAGAGCATTCAGTAAAAATTTCATAAGTTTTGGAAGTTAAATTTGACATCTGGAAAGTTTGAGGACTAAATTGCAAACTTCAAAACTTGCTTCGGGTCAATTATTAATTACTTTGGAATGAAGAGGACTTAATTAGATATTAGAAGATGAAGGATTAAAGTCACATAAAAAAGAATCCCAATTGAAAAATGGGTTTATTTCCTTTTATTTTTGAAACTCTTTGGTAGAAAACAATTTGAACTCTTTTGTAGTTTTCAAGTTGAGCAAGGATTTTGCTTAAATCTTGTTCTATAAGTACATATCTTAGTCTAACAACTAAAATGATGCTTGTTGAGTTTCATTATACACATACATTTAAGTCAAGGCTTGGGAATTCATTGTACATATATTATTCAAACCATAAAAAGAGAAACAAAATCAAGAAATCAATCAAGGTGCTAGGGTTTTAAGATTTCACAAGAAAAAGACGGAATTTTGATGCAAGATCTTCATCTGTTTCCCATTTTTTCCTTTAAACTCGATGATGTGCTTTAATTCATTCTTATATTTTTATTCTCCCATGATGTGTAATTAAGTAATTAGTTAGGATGAATGATTGTAAGCTAGTTTTAAATCTTACTTTTAATTAAAAAGTTCTAAATCTCAAATTAGTTATGTGAATTGTTTTTGCTTCTATTCTTAATGTTTGAATTAATTGGCCATTAATTCATGGATTTTACAATAATTATGTAGAGGTGCAAATTATTTGTTTATACCACGTTATAAAAATCGTTAATTAGTATAAAACATAGAGATACTTATGCTAGTTAATGCGATCGTTATATGAATTCTTAGAAATTTAATATGTTTAACTAAGATTTATTCACATGGAGATATGAAATTGATTTAATTAAATGACTCAATGAGAACTCGAGAATGGTAAATTTAATACATTAAAAGAATTCGATCGGGTAAACATAATCAATTGTATAAAATTTGATGATTGAAATTAAAAAGATAGTTATGATAAAATCATGAATCTTAACACTTAAACCATCGTATAAAACAATCAACTTTTATTGTTTTTCTTTATTTAAAATAAAAAATCACAAAACTAAAGATAAATATTTCTATTTGTTTTAAATCAAATCAAAGTTAGGAACAATTTAACTAATTGTTAGATAGTAGTCCCTGTTGGAACGATATCCGAACTCATAGATCCACTTTATTACTTGTTACGATTTGTACACTTGCAGGATATAAAATCAACGACAAAATACTTGGCAGTGTACAAACCTATTTGGAATATAGAAAAGTAAGCAACAACGTCGAACTCATAGAATTTTTATTGAGAAATCTAATCTAATCTAATCTAAATTAATTATAACTCTAGTCTAGTTGAAAAAATTCGAGTTCGTTTTTGAAGTAATTAAAGAAAAAGACAATATGTAAATGAAAATCAACCTAATGTTGGATCATAAATCATCAATTTTTTTAATTTTTATTTTAAAAAGGCCAGGCAAAACAAAATGGATAAGTGTACTAAAAGCTCAAATGATACATCATGCATAGCATATGAAAGAAAGAATTCAATTAAAAGAAATGAAGTCGAGATATAAAAATAGCTTCGTCTTTAGAGATCAAATCACTCGCTAATCTGGTATATCCTATTCTAAATTATTAGGGTGTGGAAACACATATCAAAATCGTCAAATCTCCAGGTTTATATAACTTATTATCTTGAAAGATAACCACCAAGCAACGAGGGTAGCAACTCATAGATAATTGTTTAGAGAGGTCTGCAACCTTACAATTGTTAAGATTTGAGATTCAATCTTAAAATGTTAACTTTGTTAAGAGAAATTGTCCAAACTCTTATAAATTGTCTATGTTTTCATTTTTATTATATATGACATTTTATCTCTTAACATGCCACCACAAGATGGTGGCTTGTTTGAGTAAACCAATCTTAATTTTGTGTATTTAGTTTTTTAGTCTTAATCAGATTGCATTGCTCGTTGGAGTTTAATGAGCTCTGATATCATGATAAGACTTGAGATTCCATCTTAAAATGTCAACATTGTTAAATTAGTCTATATTTCATTGTTGTTAGTTAGGAGATTTTATCACTCAACGACAATCACCTATTCACTAAATCCTCTTAAGAGTATTGACTTAAGTATAACTAGAAAATGACACGAAAAACTTTCGGAACCAAATCCATTGGCTCTTGTGTTGAGCCATTGCAGCATAAGTCTTATTGGCATCTTCATTGAACAAGCATTGTAACTAATTTTTTTTTTTTTAAAAAAACTCGGCAAATAACTTGGATAACCAGATATCGACCGGTCCATTGTACTTGCAGAATATGCTCGTACTCACAAGCTCCCAGGATTCGAGAGGTCTTTCTGAAAAATCATGCAACAACTTTTGTACACCTCGATGCACGTCACAGTGGTTACAATGACCAGAGACACCATAGTCATCAAATGTAATGATTGAGTTAATATCATGGGCACAAATTTCTTCCTCAATAAATTCTGCATTTAGATTCCAATCCCATACTTTACCAAAACCATCCTGCAAAACTGGATGGTCTAGATTCTTCACTTGCCGGTGAGGAATCTTGAGTATTGCGGAGGCCACAAAGAGTTCTTCATTTCTAAAGCTACCCATTGTTAAACAATTCAAAGAAATA
>CAIGRB010162175.1:1771-17669 GCA_903798255.1 Fraxinus quadrangulata
AAATTTTATTTATAAAATAATTAATTAAATATATATTTTATTAATTAAATCTATTAAGGCCACAATTCCATATAATTTGGTCACAAATTTCATATAATTGGTCATAAATCAATTTTTTATGAGTCATAAATTATTTTACAGTCACAATTCAAAAATTATATATATCACAATTTGTTCATCAGTCACAAATCAAAAATGTATACATCATAATTTATTCATCTATCACAAATCCATCAAATTAATAATGATACATTATTTATTGGGTACAAAGCACAAATTTTGTAAGTCACAGCTTATTTAATAGTCACAAAATATCAAATTAATTGGTTACAAACTATATTTATGTCACAATTTATCAAATTATTGGTCACAAATTAATAAATTTTTAGATCACACAGTATTTATTGGTCACAATTTATCTATTTTATTGGTCACATATTATTTATTGATCACACACCAACCAATTTATTGATCACAATCAACCAAATCATTTGTGATCACCACCAATGCTTGTAACCACCACCACATTGTTGCAACAGCGGAAACTACATAACCACCACCACCACCTCTCGACAACAAAATCATCGTCTTGAATACTGCAACCAACATCACCACCAATACTACTACCCACCCACAATAACCATACCACCACCACCACCCAAACGTCATTAAAACCACAGGACCACCACCACACCAATACACATCCACCAACCAAAAAAAAAAAAATCATCACCACCACCACAATCTACATTACTGCAGCTGTCATATGGGCCGCTAGAGATCCACCACCACGCCCACAACATATCACCACCACCTCAGAGCACCGCCACACCACCCACAGCGGTGATGCTCATTGCACAGCAATCTGCAGCAGCAACTCCGATCACGCCATACTGCAGCAGCGATGTTGCAATGTCCACAGCAATCGCCGAGCGCCACGCCATTCACGCCTTCGGAATCTCACGAAAATCACCACCACCTCAAAGCACCGCCACACCACCAACTGCACACAACCAACAAAACTCACTTCAAATTTTTCGGCACCAGATCGTGCCAAATTTTTCCCATATCGTAACCAACAAAACTGCGACACCAAATTGCAGCCAAATTTTCCCCAAATCCCCCATCATCAACAGTGGCGGCTAGGCACTCACATCGGCGATGTGCATTTCATGGCGACCGCTACAGCAGCGCCACACTGCAGCGACGATGTCGCGATATGCATAGTGGCCATAGCGCAACGCCGCTCACGCCATAGGTAGTTGCGACGTGTCATGGTAACAGCAAGATCTCAGTAGTCTCCGGCGAAAGTTTTCAACATGAGAGAGAGAGAGAGAGAGAGAGAGAGATTTGGATGGTTAGTTGTATATGTATACGTATATGTATATGTATATGTATATTAATTAAATTTTATAATATAATTATTACATATTAAAATTTTGAATTAATATCTGATTTTTTATTTTAAAAAAATTATTTTTGATTTTTGAAATTGCATTTTGAAAAATCTGGTTTGCTGTAATTTTTTATTTTTCATAATTATAAAAGGGGAAATTAACTTCAAAAATTTCAGTGTTTAACTACAATATATTTTTTATTCCACAAATAATGACTTTCGTTAAAAAACAATGTGCACACAAGTAGAACTAACAAAGAGGGGAGGAAGAGATTTGGTGAACTTGTAGCGATGAGAGATGATGCATATCGATGACGATAACTTTTTGTAACGGTTTGTTATGGTGATGAGATGGGGTGGCTAATGTCATATGGAGCTGAATTGGCGTGATGATGTATGTTGGTGGTCTTTAGGGCAACCATGATAGTATTTGTTTGAGGTGGTTGTGCATATCTGATGGTAATGGTGGTGACATTGTAACATGCTATCCCAATGGTGTAATACAATTTGTTAACAGTGGTGATTGTTTCGGCATGAACGATAGCGATGATGGGAATATACGATGGTTGTGGTGGGAACAGACGGTGAAATGTACAAATTTAAGTTGTAAAGGCGTATTTTACAGTGAAATATTAAAGTACCATTGTCAAGATTAAAAAATTACTAAAATAAGTTAAAAGGCAAAAAACATATATACCCTTTCAATTACCAAAAAAAAAAGTAACACTGTAAATCCAATTCAAATTACAAACAAACCAACGGCTCTTTTATTTCACCCATAGTGCATCTCCTCCAACACTAATTCTTTAATTTCTATTATATTTGTTCATATTTATTTTCAAAACTTAATACAAGCATCTCATGAACCATTATTAGTGTTAGTAAGAGCATTTTCACTTTCATTCGTTAAATGCTGTGTTGACTTATTTTAGCGAGTTTAGATAAAGAGGTACAAATTATTGGACAGATTAGAGAATTTTTGCACAAATTTATTAGAAGGAAGTTTGCATTCTGTATTGCATTAAAAAATGGACTGCCTATTAATCGATCGCTTGTTGACAAACGATTGGTTGCCAATGATCTGTTAACCAACCTATTCATAATAGACCATTGGTAATGACTTTTAAGAATCGATCAATTAAGGGCCGTAAATAAAGTAACAGTCTCTTAATAGGCATTATCGACTATCTGTTAAGAGGTGGTTAGTTAATCAACCATTTAGGTTGGTAGCCATACTTAGCTAATTTTTTCGATTTTTGTGTTGAAATGAAGATACAGACATGACACTCTTTTCTAGTTGTTAATTTGGTAAGTTTGTAAGAAATGACCAGGTCGATGGACATGGAAATGGATACAGACTAAATAGAGAAGGTGTTGCTAGACTTCATGTATCTATGGATATATCTCATACTGATGTATATCGTGATTCTCATTAACGTTGATTCATCTAACTAAGAGATGGAGTTCAATTTTTTTCCTGATAATACACAGTTTTCAATTCCACTAATAAATGTTATTTCGGACATGAAATTGATGTGGCTGATTGACCTCAATCAAATGCACAATTCTCTTCTTTGTATAAATCTTGTGAGGAAGAATATTCATGAGAATAGTCATGACAGAGGTGATGAAGTGAACCTTAAACATCGATGATTTTTGGGACAAGGTAGATATAGCTAAAGAGGATGATGTAGAAAATTCGAAGATAAATGCTACACACAGCCCCGATATAGTTCAAGATGATGTGATGGAAACTTCAATTATAAACGAGGATCTCGTTGCTTTATCTACAAGTAGATACAAGTCGGATGGAACTTTTTGGTTAGACCTAGTTTACGATCTCGTCGCATGTCACGTGTGATTTTCAATGATGAAGATTTGCAAGTCTATCAATTGTTTGACATCAAGAAAGATCTTCTAGAATTTGTACACATCATTTAATTGAAATATAACTTCGAATTCAAAGTGAAAGTGAAAGAATAAAATAAGACTCTATAGACAACTGTTTATATAGGTGACATTTGCAAATGGCATTTGCATGCAACAAAGTTTAACACAACTGATTAATTTGTATTTCGTCGTTATGTACACAAATATACTTGCTATTTGGGTATTTATCTCAATGATCACTCACAAGCAAGATCGTGGTTATTGGAAGACATATAATGCAAATGTTTCAAGACCCCAAGATAATTTAGAGACCTACTAACATCATTCATGACATCTTTCGGTAGTTCAGGGTGGTTAGGAGCTATGAAAAGGCGTAGAAAGCTAAAGAACGTTGTTTGAAGGATTTAAGCCTAGGAATTACATTAATTCACAAGAGAATTACTAAATCTACAGTTCATTTGATTAAAGTTATGCCGAAATAGCATTGTATTGCCTAAATTGAAATTAATTATGGCTCGACGTTGTTTATTGAGATTGATGCCGAAAACCATTTCAAATACTTCTTCAAGGATTTTGGACCTTGCATTTGAGGATTTATCTTTTGAAAAAGATACCTAATTTACACAGATGGAACAGATTTGAAAGCAAAATACATGTTAGGAGTCAAATATTTAAATTTATCCTCTTACATTCGATATAGTCAATTCCAAGAATGATGACTCGTTGAGTTGATTTTTCACAAAGTTGAAGGAAGTAACGGAAGACATTGGAACTTTGTTTTAGTATCGACCAGGGAGGTAGTATAAGAAATGGTGTTAGAGATATTTTATCTTGATGCACATCATGATTACTGCATGTACCATATATAAGGCAACTTAAAAACGAAGTATCAAGTTCTTGTGATCTTATTGTGGTTTAAGCGAGTGATAGATGCATAGAATTTTGAAGAATTTAATAAATATATAATAGAAATACATAGAAAATTTGAAAAGGCATGAGAATATTTAATCAATATAGGGGTTGAACATTGGGAAATGTCACATTTTACTAGAATTCAATATAATATGATGATATCAAACAATCTAGAGTCATTGAATTCAATTTTTAAGGAAGATGGAGAATTACCAATTCTTACATTAATCGAATACATTTACAGCAAATTGTGGATGACTTATAATATACCTTTGGATGCATATATGTGTGTATAAGCATACTAACCCTGACAATGGAAAGGGTACTTTACAAGAGTCTTGAGGTGACAAGGGTGTTGTAGAGCCCCTAGATCAAATTTGATTTGACGTGAAAAGTGGAATCAACTCACGATATGTTGTAAACATGAGTGGCAACACTTGTATGTGTAGAAAGTTTTAGAGAGTTTTTCATATGCTTATGCAGTCATCGTCTCAATGCATAGAAGTTTTTCAACTCACTTACTGTACTCTCAATATTACACAACTAATTTTTAGGGAGGAGCATATGATGAAACTATTTTTTCGTGCTAAATGAAGTCGAATGTTGATTGTCACTTCTAGTCTAAAGACGTCTTGAACGTAGATCTACAGTGAAGATACCATCCACTAAAGAGCCTCCCTACCGTCGTACGGTAGGTGCAGCATAACTTGGTACACTCATCAGAATTGTAGTAGTTATGTTCCACTTGCTAATAACTACATGGATAATAGTTTAATGGTTATTATGTGATATTCATTATCTATAAATTTAATGTTATTACGATAAGTAAACTCCAATATTACTTACTGACTTCCTAGCTTATTGTACCATTAAGGAGCTTCGTCTCCTTGATCAAGCTGACCTTCGAGCCATCCACAAATGTTATCCTTTCTTGTCTCGACTGTGAATAGAGAATTCAGGTGTTGTGATGGTATTTCCTTCTCTTACCCAACACTTCTTGCACAATCATCTCAACCTTTCACTTTTTACCCCTCATAGATATGGTCATTGTCACCCTCTCCATCCCTTCTAGCAGTCTCTCTAACTTATCGGCCCTATTTGTCTCCTTGGATAGCCTCTATACTAACTCGTCACCACATCGGATGTTAAGATTTAGGATTTCATCTTAAAAGGTTAACTTTATTAAGAGCAGTAGTCCAAACTCTTATAAATTGGTCTATATTTTTATCTTTATTCGATATAGGATTATATCCCTTAACATACCCCCACAAAATGGTGACTCATTTGAGCATATCAATCTTGAAATTCGTGTGCTCATTTTTTGGAGTCTTAATCGGATTGAATTGCTCGTTGGAATTTAATGGACTCTGATACCAAGTTAAAATTTAGGGTTCCATCTTAAATGTCAACCTTATTAAAAGTAGTAGTTCAAATACTTATAAATTGGTCTATATTTTCATCTTTCTTCGAAGCTTCTCCGATCCTTCGGGCACTATTATTGTCCTATTAGTTTACCCCTCCGTCACCTCGAGCATCCTTTCCATCACTTCGGGTACCCTCTCTATACCATCTACCAACCTTGCTGCCACTTTTTGCATCGTCTCCATCATTTTGGACACCTTCTTCATCCCATCCATTCCTATCCCAACATCTAACCCCCATTTGAACTCTTTGTTGTCTTATCCTTCTAACGAAATGATCGTGCTCACTCATTTACTACATCAACCTTAATGTTTAAATTTCTATTTCAATCTATACAGCATTTATTTGATGACACATAATGTTTTACTCCATCAATAAAATCAGTCTGCTAAAACATTCAAATAAATTATCAAATATAATAGAATGCAAGTACACAGGTAGTGAAGGTCGACACATTGTAGGAGATTGACGTGTGGATGGAAATATATGTGGGGGTCGATCTCTGGCTACCCGTTGTGGTGGAGATATGAACAAGGATGAAGATCACCGTGCAATAAGAGATTGCTCCTAAATAAATAAGAAAATTCAAAATTAGTACAATTGTATTATACTAATAATACAAAATAGAATTATAAATCTGTAAACCTCCTCCCCAACAAGAGGTATTAAGGATTTGATCTCCTTATCTAGGTGGAAGGTATAACCTTTGCACATACCCTTGCTCCATCTCTTCAACTATAGCCATCAACATTGTACGAACTTGAAGGTGACATATCGATCGTTAAATGCATTTTAATTGTCATGCAACGAATATAAATACAAATTAAAAATATATGCTTACTTGAGGATTATCAATGATAATAATAATATCTTTTGCATTAGGGGGTATCCATTGTCTGCCAGTTCAGCATCCTCGGAACCTTTGTCTGGTCGTCTTTTATAGCCCATTTAGCTACAAGTTTAGGGATGGCCTCATAAGCCTATACCTGCAAAACATTTTAGTGTTATATATAGAATTTAATAAAATATCAAAATCATAAGTTTTCACCATTTACCAAGACAGCTAGTGGAATCTCATATGTTACGCTCAACTTTCGACAACTTGGTCGTATGTCCCTTTTTAAAAGCATGTAATATATCCATAAAACACCTTTGACCCCATGGATATGTATTGAATTCATCGACATCTTATATTACATCCAAGGAAAATAGATTGATGGATATCTTGTGGTGTTTACATCTTAAACCCATCAATGTAAATCTATCAAATGTAGCCCCTAATTGCGTACAAGAAACTATAGGCCTATCTCCAAAATATTAATTCAATAATCTTTTGTTCCGATGAACTTTGGGCATAATTTGTTCTTCATTTTGAGAGTTTAGTCTTGTAACAAGGTTAAACTCGAATAAAGAAAATTGGGTCACCTTTCCATCCCCTAACTGATACCAAAATTCGTTGGTGTTGACTAACTTAAGCAGCCAAAGGAACATAATGTTGATGATCGAGAAATGCAAGCGCCTTATGCGAAAGAGTTTCCATAGGCATGAACAAAGTAGCTACTCTTTGTGATTGCCATCTAATATCGCTTTGATGTATTTGATGTTACAATAAGATTTAACCTTTCTCAAAAATTCACTTTACTGTTATCAGCGTACTCTATCATACAATAATAGATGAATTTTAGTAATATATAATCAAATTTCAAACATATGATCGATTAAGTAGAGTCTGTAAAATGAAGTTTCTCACAAACTACAATCAATGAAGACAATTGCAAGGGACTGGTGAAGAACAATTAGGTTTAGTGGTGAATCATCATTGTCGTCGATTGGAAAGGATTGGTGAAGATTCAATCTTCATGATTCTCATTTATGGTGGCAGTGGTGTGGTTAAATATTCCAATGCCATTTATGGTGGTGTAAGATGGCAACTTGGTGGAGGTACAGATAGGTGACGATGGCTTTTTGTGGCTGTTGTGATGGCAGTGAGATTGGGGTGGCATAATGACACTTATTATGAACGTAAATTGGTGTGATGATGCCGTATTGATGGTTGTTATGAATCAACCACCGGATTGAGATGTTGAAGTAATATGGCACAATAATGAAGTATTTGATCAAGCAAAAGAATAATAAAGATAAGAAATATGATAGAGGAATTAAAAGATTTTATTAACTTAAAAATAATGGAGAAGAGAGAAAATTATAATGAATCCTATAATTCTAGTAATCTATTTTTTCACACCTATCAAATTGTATAAAAGAGCCTAATATTTATAGGGAATATGTAGGGGACATCCAAACCCTTTTAGTAGAGTTGTTGATGAAGTATGATGTCAAAAAATCGAGTCTAAAACGAAATAGGAGAAGAAAACGCGAAAAAATGGAACAGAACAGGTGGTGCCCACCTCCAGGTGCCATGACTTCGGGGCGGCGACTGACGCCCATGCTCTGTGCATCTGCCCGATTTTTTTTTTTTGTTCCAAGTTGTTTTTTCCATTCCGAACTCTTATTCAAGTCTAATACCAAATTTCCAACTCATAATGGGCTTTCAAAATAGAACTTCAACTTGACATAGGACTCCAATAGCATTTCAAACTTGAATTATCCTTGAATTGCACTTCAATTAGAATTCTTCAATGTTTCAAATACTTCAACAAAAGAATTCGGGTCACATCCAAATTCCAACAATCTCCACATTGACATGAATTTCATTCAAGGAATGAACAGGTTTCTTCAACAATTATCAAAAAATTAACTTCTCCAACAAAACACAATACTCCACCTCTTCCAATGAATCTAATCACTACTCTTGTAGAATTATCTCAGATTCTCAAAAATCATAATGATTTTATAATTTACCAAAATAGGTTATAACACACCCTAAAATAGAATCAAACTCAAATACTTTTAAAGAAGTCTCATTACTAGATTGTACACCTCTTACTACGCTTAAAGTATGTTCAACAAAATCAGTATCCACGTACCCTTTTCCACTAGGTCAATCCCTAGCAATTGAATACAATGGCACCGTAAGTAATTGTAGCAAAGTGGCACTATCCATATCTCCTGAACCCCACTGAGCAGTATTCTTCAAATCCAACCATTTACGAGCTCCTAAAGGTATGTACCAAACTGAATGTCCACCACGGTACTGAACATGTGTTGATTGAATCTTCTAAATTTTGCACTTCCCTGCAAGATGTATAACTGAAATATTTTCCATCTCTCCGATACAACTTGAGCACCCTTACAAACCTTTAAGGCTCCACTTTCACCAAAAAACTCATAATCTTTTGAATTAATGATAGACAAGAGATACTTCTTCAAATTCGAAACATATCAAACATGGCTAAGTGTTCTAATTGTTTCATCCAAATGCTTCAATCTGATCATACAAATTCCAGCAATCTGAGAATGTGTTTTTTCCCATAACCACGACACCTTTGGAAACAGTTTCATATGTAGATAACAAGTCCTTATTATGACATATATGAAACACACATGTTGAATCAAGAATCCAATCCTCATCTGGTTTAGACTCGACGTCAGAAATAGTTAAGAGATCTCCATCAATGTTCTCTGCGAGGTCTGCTTCGCCTGAAGTATCTGATCGCTTCCCATATCGACTTGCAACTAACCTTTCTTTATTCTGCAATTTGTAGCAATTCTTCTTCATGTGCCTCCTTCTTCTTGCAGAAGTTACAAATCTGATTATGGAACTTAAATTTCAATCTACCCCTTCCAGAACTACAATTAGCAACCAAGCATTCTCCATCTCTAGTCTCAGAAACCAAATGTTTCATCTTCTCTTTTGAATATAAAGCATCATACACCTCATCTATGGTGAGAATATCACGACTATACAAGATCGTGTCTTTAAATGAAGAAAACGAAATGGGCAACGAACACATTAGGATCAAGGTCAAATCCTCTTCATTATACTCTACTTCCAAAGTTTTCAAATCAGCGATGATCTCTTTAAATACAGGTAGGTGATCTTCTAATGATCATCATTCTGCCATTCGATGAGAGTATAAACGCTGCTTGAAGTTCAACTTGTTTGTCAGACTTTTAGTTATGCATAATTGTTCCAACTTCAACCATAAAGCAGTTGCTGAATTCTCCTTCAAAATGTCCTGAAAAATAGTATTTGATAGATGAAGATGAATGTGAGAAAGTGTTTTCTTATCTTTCCGTAATTTCTCCTTCACGGTCAAAGTTGCGGACATCTTGTCAATTCCCAGCAACGCATCATCCAAATCCAGTTATGCGAGTACTGCATGTATCTTAATATGTCATAGCGAAAATCTAGTGTTTCAATTCAAAAGCGGAATCTCATACTTCATGGAAGCTATCACGAACAAATCAAATCTTGTGCTCTTGCGGAACTTTTGAACATAGGCTCTGATACCACTTGTTATGACATCAACCACCGATTGATATGTTAAAATTATATAGCACAATAATGAAGTATTTGATCAAGTAAAAGAATAATAAATATAAGAAATATGGCAGAGGAATTACAAGATTTTATTGACTCAAAAATAATGGAGAAAAGAGAAAATTACAATCGATTCTATAATTCTAGTAATTTAATTCTCACACCTATCAATTTGTATAGAATAACCTAATATTTATAGGGAACATATAGGGACGTCTAAACCCTCTTAATAGAGTTGTTGATGAAGTAGGATGCCAAAAAATCGAGTTCAAAATGAAATAGAAGAAGAAAACGCGGAAAAAAGGAACAGAACAGGTGGCGCCACGGTGCCGGGGCCGGAGCCGCAATCTACCCGAAATATTTTTTTTTTTGCTCCAAGTTGTTTTCTCCATCCCGAACTCTTCTTCAAATCCAATATCAAATTTTCAACTCTCAATGGACTTATAAAATAAAACTTCAACTTGACATAAACTTTCAATAGCATTCCAAACTTAAATTCTCCTTGACGTACATTTCAATTAGAATTCGGATCACATCCAAATTCCAATAATAGTATTGAAGACAATGGTGATGGTAGTTGGTGGTGGTGCACATCTAGTGATGATAGAGTGGTGGCATCGTAACATGTTGACTGTGATGTTGGAAACATATGCATAACACTCAATTGTAACAAAATGTAATCTCAAAAAAATAATAAGCAATGTACTATTTTGGTCAACAAAAAATGTTGGACAGGAGAAATAGTTTGTGAAACTTTTCATTTTAAAATTTATACGTTTATTTGTATTTTTAAATCATTACTATTATCTGCTTCGCGAGGATGATTGAATAGCGTTAAATAATATTAAAGACCAAAAAAATTAATACTTTTTAACGAAAGAATCAACCGTCACTAAATTCCAAGGGACAAGGAATTCATCCGGCTCGATGCCTTGATACCTACGCCAGCCTCTTATTCTTATTCGATATTGTCCAATTCAATTCAATATATCAAACATATATGAAATATTGCTAGTTTGTACAGCAGGTGATTGAGATTGAAGATTCATTTTCTTTATCAAAGGATATGAAAGCCCGCGTTTTATCGGAAAAGCCAAACAGCTGGTCAATTACATATATCTCGATATTATCTCACTAAAATCTTAATACAGCAGGAATACATCATTCCAACTGAAATTTCTACAACTTTCAAATGAGTTCAGATCAAAGATGTGCCAAAGGCTAGTGAATTTCTATACTTCAGCCATGTGGGATTTCTCGTTCATATTTGGTGTCGTTCCTTCCCACAGCTCTGCTAACTCATTTCTCATCCAAGAAATGACAATTATCGGCCCCAAAGTAGACGGAACCTACATTCATTAAATAAGTACTAAAAATGAGTATACGTGCTAAAAGTGAGTAATAAATCACACACACTTGGTAATCAATGAGTACTGATTGGAGGTACTGTGGTCATTGATTGTGTCTCGTTTTCACTTTTCCAAACTATATTAAACAAAAGAAGTCATCTAGTGACAATTAGAGGACGAAAATATTAGAAAATTCGTATCTACCTGAGCAACGAGATCTCAACAAAATGAAAGAACACAAAAAAATTTTTTGCACATTGCACGGTATCCAAATGTGAAGTAAATCATAGAAAGTTTTGCATCCATCGTAACTATAAAAGTTTGAATGCATGAAAACGATGAGATACCAGATACAGAAGTGCTGGCTGAGGAGAACGCGTCAAAATTCCAGCTGATAAAGCACCAACGAGTCCAATTGCATATCCAGAGAGGGCATACCAAAAATACTTAAACCCCTTTGAAGATTGTATATCCGTGGCACTCACGGTATCCCTGCTTTCTCTGTTATCAAAAAAGAGAATCAATGCTACAAGCATTGAAGGAATAGCCTGCAAGACCATGATCCAAAATCTCAAGATGTCAGTATCTAGTCAACTGCATTTCTTAAGCAACCTAGATTAAACAAGAAAGACAAAAGGAAGGCGTGCTATCTTGACATCCAAAAACCACTGAAGGAAAACAAAAATGTTATAGAAGTCATTGTGTCACAATATTTTACGCACGTCATTGGGTACCATATAATAAAAAGAATTCAAACACAAATTTCCCCTCAAGGTAGCTTTCAATCTTAAATTGTTAATTCCCAATTTTTTCTTTAAAAAAAAATTCCTTCCAATACTAACTCGTGAAATGCTTCAATGGCAACAAATCAAGGACAAAATCACAGCATATCACAAGGTAAAATGGATAAGGGGTTTCATGTCCTTTTGCTTGGTAAGGATTCTATTTTATGAGATATCATTTGAGACTTTATATACTTCACACGATTAGCTAGTGCATCTAAGAAACAGAACATGAATTAGTTGTAGGAAGCTAAAATAAATTACAGATCAGTATGCAGTAACGGTGTATATCCATGGTTTTACAACCATTGCAAGATCTGACCAACCTAAAGGATAGAAAAGGAAAAGAAAGTTAAGCCAATACCCAAGTAGGCAATGAGTAGATGATCATGTAGAGCACAGAGACAACAAATACTTGGTTAGAGAACTACGTAGCATAAGCTCAAAAATGGGTTGAGGCCTCACCGAAAGCAGTTTACTGCAAAATCTACTATAGCGAGACATTACCAAGTCAGGGACAGGCATATTTAAAGTCTCATCAGAATAAAAACAAAGACAACTAGATCTGATTCAAATTTTTAAAAAATATATATATGAAGGAAGAATCTGTGCCTTTCATTTTTGTGCGGAAGCAATGTCAGATGTTGAACTCAAGAGTAAAATTTGCATTCTGATCACAAGACTTCATGATGCATTACAGTGCAATTTCTTTGACAGCAGAAAAAGGGTAAAATAATAGCACAAATACAATAGAGAATCTAGTGAAAGATGTGACATGTGATGAGAAAAAACAACTGTATTTGAAGTGATCTAATCATGCCATTGAAATAATAGTAACTAGATCAAAACAATTTGTACCAAACAGAATTGCACATAATGTTTAGACGTAGAATTCAAACAAGATATAGTACAAATAGAGAAAAATGCCAGAAGGCAAGTCTAAAAGTATTCTAAACCACCCCCATCATCCCCAACACCTCTGATGTAAGTAGAGAGGGGAAAGGTTTGCAATTAAATATGCCATATCATGTTCCTTAATGGAACAGAAGCTATTGTTAAAACTAATAAAAGCATATCTTACCATGTCACCAAGACCCAGCATCATGTAGTCAGAGGCACTATTTCCAGGTATTGTACTGCCTAGTATATTCCTTGGAAAGACAATCTTGACCGGCAACTCGAGTTTTTTTGTAATCAACTGCAGTCCAGGAAGACTTAAACTATTGGCCACTGTGTGCATGGGATTAGACGCTTGTTGTGTTGCTACAGATACCATAACATTTTCTCCAAAAATTCTCTCCGAATAGAACACCCAGAATATGTCATAGAAAAACAGACAAACAAGGAGCAGCGCACATATCTTGATGTTGGGAAGTCGAACATGGCTGACAAAAGCAATGCAAAGAGAGATACCCAACAAATTGTTCAAAATCCAGTACCCAGATACAAGCCACAATACTACTAAAGCAACACATATCAACAGTAGAAGCCCTTGGGTTCGGGTAAATGGTTTGGAACAGCATCGAGATACGTATGGGTCAGATAAACCAAATTGTGACTTGACGTGACTAACATATGGTGATAGACAGAAGTACAGGGCTGATGCAGAGGCAACTGCAGTAAAAGCAGTGAGGACTTGTGAAACAGAAGAGAACAAATAAAACATCAAAAGCAGGCTGCAAGAGCTCATTATTGGGATCATCAGCGCCTGAGACCTGTCTAAAGTAATGGATGCTTCAGATAAGTCCCGGTTCCGCTCCATTTCTTTTCCATAATTTAGAGCTCGCGTAGCAGATGCATATGTCACTGCTATGGCTGTCAAAATGAGGGTGACTGGAGCAGGTTCCAGCAAATAAACAAGTTTCCATAAAGGCTCCATGTCTGACAATCTCCAAAACTTTGTATCTCAAGTTGTCTTGAAAACTCAAAAGCCACTTGGATCAGTCACCATCCAAAATTTTCTGTAGAGCAACTATATCCAAAATAATCAAAACCAATGAAAACCAAGAAGAGCTTCTCAGATAATCACAAACTTATTATGGGGGAAGCATTTTTTTATCTGATGAACATTCAACCAGATAAATATATGCAACCTGGACAAAGTAAAACACGAATTAGGATCAAAACAATTCAACCAATTCAATAAAATCAAAACAATCAATTTCACAATTATAAGACTTGCTTACTCAAATACCTCTAAAAACCTTCTTCCACCCAGAAACAGTAAACACAAAAATATTACAATTCTCTCAAGTTCTTTCCTTAGAAATGTTTTATTTTTAGCATATTCTTTCAATTTGTTTGATCAATAAACCTCTTTTACGAAATAGTACTCCATACACTAATGTAACCGCACATCCAAAAGTCACAGGAGAATACCCCTTTCCCTTCCGCCTTTCATAAACCTGATTTCTTATAATCGAAATCTTAAGTAAAATATTTATTACAGTTATATACACGAAGAGCAGTACCTAATTAACGATACAATTACTAGCAAAACTAATTAATGCAGATAAGAAATTAGCTAAATGATTTCGGAAAGCAAACAAATTGGGTAAATTTTACAATCAGTTGACTAACTAACAAGTAAAAAGCACAGAGATCTTAAAGTAAAAAAAGATGCGATGAATTATGAATTATAACATAAACATGAAAAATAATGTCGATTATTCATCAGTTTTTTGAAAGCGGAACTACCTTTTGACTTGAAAAATCTGAATTGCCGACCTCTCCTCCACAACCAGTGAGGGCTTCTTTTCCAATGGAGTGTGATTTCACTGTAAAGATTGAGACAAGGCGGATTTTACACTTTATCCCCAACCTTTTTTTATTATTCTATTTTCACCCTTAGGGTTTCAAGATTTTTCATAGTCAAATGATAGTGAAGATGGAAATTGAGCCTCGAATTTATAGAATTTGCATTGTGCTGTCGAAGTATGGTTCCAAAAAAAAAAAAACAAACAAACAAAACAAAAAGGCCAAAAGGAAAAAAAAAAAGATATTTTAATTCTGATTCCCTCCCATCCATTTGCATTCCTACCAACATGGTCGGATCTTTGGAGGCCTTTGCATATTTTTTTTTTTCGCATTTAGTCTATGTTTGGTGCAGCTTAAAATTATATTTTAATGAATTTTGTGGTTGAAAGGTTGTAGATCAATAAAATCTGTAATTAAAATTAATTTTTATGATTTTAACTTAAATTTTTATCAAAATTTTAAGGTACATCACACATGGACTTAATAGTTTAGAGTTTACATAAGCACAAACTCTTCGAGCTCTTAAAATACGTTTCTAAGAAAGATCTTTTAGAAAATAAGTTATAATTTAAGATTTATGTGTACGAGTAATTTTCAGTTGACTTATGGACGACAAGGTTCAATTATTCAATTTACGGGTTAAATACACCGATGGTCATCCAACTTTATATTTAGTGTCTCCATGACAACACAATTTAATTTTGTTTCATCAAGATCATCCAACTATATTTAGTGTCATTATAGCCACTCATTTTGATTTTATTTTACCATGGTCATTCAATTTCATATAACATTTTATTATGACCACTCAATTTCGTGCAACGTTCCACCATAACTATTCAACTTCTTTTCACCTTTTTTCATTAATTTTAAAAGGGGTAAAACAGTAATTTTATATTATATATAAAAGAAATTTTACAAAATTAAAACTTATTTTAAAAAAAGT